>CAKNXH010058839.1:72421-115003 GCA_932178445.1 Andricus quercusramuli
ATACTATCGGGGTGTCCGACCCACGCAGGAACAACGTATATCTATAGACATAATGCGGCCCTAAGAGTACTTTATTACCACCTTTGTCGCTCTTACGGTGTTGGTCGCGACCCTGCCCTGCCGAACGCTCCAAGGGATATAGAGTCAATTGTCCGAAACGAGAAGTGCCAGATTTTCTGGAACTACGATTTTCGGGCAGCAGTCTCCGTTGCGCACTCGAGGCCTGACATTGTTCTCCAAGACTTCGAGAAACGAACTATATTCGTGATCGAATTCTCGGCTCCATCCGAATACAACATCACTGCAAAGGAGAAAGAAAAAGAGGAGAGATATCAAGACCTTAAAAGAGAGCTGCTTCGACTGTACCCAAAATATTCGGTACGAGTGATTGTTCTTGTGATAGGTGCTCTCGGAGGTGTGAAATTATCGCTGGTTCGTAACCTTAAAGCCATACCCGCGTGCCAAAAATATGCCAAGGCTCTTGCGAGATGGATGCAGAAAGCTGTCATCCTTGGGTCGCTTCGTGTCCTCAAGACACACGAGGGTTTCGCCGGCCTGTCGTTGTGATTTCGTCGTGCCCTGTGACCACCCATCTCACGGATGTGAGACGTGGCCATAGGTGTATTTTACCGCGGTTCTACTGGGGGCCATTGACATTTTTTCAAGATGGCAGTTGCTCTTAGTGGTACCCTGCGGTGGTTGTTTAACTTTGTTTTTAATTATATATATATATATATATATATATGATCTACATTTATATGTAAAATGGTTTTTTCTACTTTGGAGTATAATATTTTTTAATACATTAGGCATTTTTTATTTCTTATACAATTAATGCTTTACAAATAATAATGACACATTTTACAAGACGCATAAGGCTCGCTTTTTACCGGCACGCGTGCGACCTTCACGACGTGCGAGCGATATGCGTCGCATACGACGACGCATCTGCGTGGCGCGGTGAAGGTATGCGTGCAGGATTAATCCGCACGCGTGCGAGCGTTACCGCTCGCACTGTGCGCGCATTTTGTTATCTGGGTTATATGTACATCTGGTCGGAAAATGTTGCTGGAAGAGGAGCACAAGAGATCGCTTCGTGTTTAAAGATTCATTTTAAAAATCTCATCACGGAAGCAACAAACCATATCATTCTTTATTCCGATTCATGCGGGGGACAGAATCGAAACATAAAAGTCACACTTTTATTGAAGCACTTCTTGGCTTCAAGCAGCGTCGATTTGATGGGACAGAAGTTTTTTTATCTGGGCATAGCTATAATAGCTGTGATAGATATTTCGGATTGACTGAGAAAGAGCGGAAATTGCATGAGATCATCAGTGATCCGGATCATGGGATAGACATTATCAACAACAACAAAATATGCAAAATTTGAGGTCACTAAAATGCAAACCACAGACTTTATGTCATCACAGGAGTTGCAACAACGAATCGTCAATCAAAAGGTCGACATGCACAAAGAAAAAATTAACTGGCTCAAAATCAGATCTACCAAACTCGATCGAGAGAGACATTTGTTCTTTATATGATATACGACGACGAACGGATCCGTAAGGTGAACATTGCGAAAAGAACGATTTCTGAGAGACATTTCAAAAATTTGCAATTATCGACTCTTTATCCGAATGGAAATACCATCACAGTTCAAAAGTATAACGATCACATGCAATTGATTGAATAAATCGATCCCAAATATCAATCATTTTATCGCGATTTAAGAAGAACCAACTTAGCTCAAGATTATGATTTAGCTAGTGCTCTACTGAAAAAAAGTCAGGAATCGTCAGAAATGACGAAGTTTCGGATGTGAATCGAAGGAAGAGGGACCTCAGTACTCTCATGACTGGCGAGTCTATCAACACGGATTTTAATTATACGAATTTTAAATGTATACGGGCTTTCTTGTTTTCTGAATAAATGTCTAACGTCTGTGAGGATTTTAATTTTTGAGTATTATTGACTTTCACCTTAATCAATTTCTTCACTATAAGATTAGTACAACTTCACGTGCCAAGAGAAACAATAAGAAAAAACGAGACTTGAGCGCGTAGACATGGTCCTTCGAGCCAGATCTTCGCCGCGATAATTGAATTCAATAACGGCTCGTGCGAAGATAAAAGCTGAATCTGTGAACTGTGAACCGGGAAATGTGAACCTGTCAACCGAGAATTATGGATAATGTAAACTGTGGATAATAAATTTCAGATTTAAACACGATAGTAAAAATCGCCTGTCAGAAATTCTATGTGAGAATGCTCCTTTTGACTTTGAAACTTGAACAACTTTCGAGACGCTAAATCTAAAACAATTCTTATCATAATTGAGGGCTTTATTGGGAAAAGGTTCATTGCATCCAGGCAATCAAACAGCAAAAAACCAGGTCGTTGCAGTACAACGAATATCATCACGAGATCCAATGGAGAAAATGAAAATCTAAAAGGTAAATCCTGGATCTCGCAATCGACAATTTGGCCATCTTCAAATTCAACAGAAGCTTCGAGAACCGTCGGGGTCATCTACGTAAACACTGAGTATTGCAATCAATCAAGTAAGAGTATCAAAATAAATTCTTGTCTGCAGTGGCGGCGTAGCATGGGTTGGTAAGCGACCGTGGGGCCCCCCTAACCGTAAAAGCGGCCCTGGTCACCCCTTATTGGCACCCCTTGGCGCTTGGCACCCGGGGCGGACCGCCCCCCCCCCCCCTTGAGCCGCTACTGCTTGTCAGTTTGTATATTCGTTCAGGTAATATTCGCAGAATACGATGTCTGAAATTGAAAAGGCAAAACAAATTAGAAGTAACTGTAAATCTCGATTAACAAAATTTAAAACTTTTCTTGATAAATGTGTAAATGTTCAGTTTAATGAATAAATAGATGTAGAGAAAATTAAATTGCGTTTAAAAAAGATTGAAGAAACCTGGAACGAATATGACAAGGCTCAAACTGTCAAGGAATTATTGGCTCCAGATCCGAATCGCGAGGAAGAAAGAACAGAATTTGAAGACAATTATTTTAAATATTCATCAATAGCAATAAAAATTATAAATGAGAAAATGCCTCGCGGTTCGTCTTCCAACTTCAATGTGAACAATGTAGACACGATTTCGCAAAGAAATCGCATAGCAGAGCTCGGAACTGAGCTAAATTCTAGATGCGACTCTGAGCTTGAAACATTGAGAGGGATCGTAGTACGTACGCCCTCTTCGGAACTATCGACGATTACAATGCGAACACGTTTTCCTTTGCCAAAGCTCGATCTTCCCATTTTTCCCGGTGTATATGATGAGTGGTTAGGCTTCCGAGATTCCTTTACCGCAATTATTGATGATGATGAATCTATTCCCAAAATACAAAATCTTCGATTTTTGAGAAGTTACTTAAAGGGTAATGCGGCCCGCGTAATTGATAATTTAGAAACTTCTGAAGTAATTACGATGTAGCCTGGAAACTTCTCAACACAGAAAAAATAGAAGATAAACTTTACATCGATTTCCGACGAAAGATTCTCTGCTACAAAAATTAACTTCACAGGATAAACTTTTTCACAAATATCGGTTAAACTTTCTTTTTTTTCCATGACAAACACATGTATTTTGAAAGACGCGAAGTTGGCTGAAAAAAACTTTATCGCTCTAAAAAATTTCCTGCAACAAATTTTATTCTTAGTTTTTTCTGTGAAAGAGCGATACGACAATAAAAGAATTATTATACAAAATTATACACAAGCTTTATTTGAATTAACAGTGTTAATCAGAGACTCATCATCAGGTTTACGAAATTTACTTGACAGTGCTCTCAGGCACGTGCGCGGTGCGTGCGCTCAAGGTTCTCGGACAGCCTACCGACTCTTGGGATACCTTACTTATTTATTTAATTATTACTAAACTAGACAAAGAAACACGGAAAGAATGGGAAAGGTCGGTGGAAGGCAGCGAAATTCCAAGTTTTGATCAATTGAATAAACTATTAAATGAAAAATGTCAAATGCTAGAAACGTTGAATCCACAATCTATTGATCAATCGAAAGGCATTAGTAAGGCTGAAAATAAATCGTTCTGTAGTGGAAATAAAGTTCACTCATCAAAAACATTCTTGAATACACAATCAAATGTTTTATGTTTACTTTGTAAAGACGATCATTATTTAAATTCATGCCCAGAATTTCTGAATATGTCTTCGAGTGAAAGAATGAAAATAGCTAAAAAAAAAAGGTTTGTGTTTCAACTGTTTAAGGCGCAATCATTTAATCAACGAATGCAAATCTGGAAACTGCAATGTATGCAATCGGAGACACCATACGCTATTGCCCGGAGATTTGAAATCGCAATCGAATTCCGAAGAAAATAAAAACACTGATAGAAAAGTCAAGGTAAAAACTTACATGTAATTAATTCATCTAACGTTTTATTGTCAACCGCGATAGTAGATATGCTTGACAACAAAGGTCATAGGCATGCATGTAGGATCATTTTGGACAATGGGTCACAGCCTAATTTAATGACAGAAAAATTAGCAAATTATTTAAACCTGAAAAGAACAAAATTAGAATCTTCTATCGAGGCAGTTTATAACGTAGAAGTAACAAGCTCTGATTGGGTAGTCCCGAACGTTCAGTCTAGGTCTTCCAACTATGGAACAAAACTTTCCTTTTTAGTGCTTCCTGAAATAACCAGCTATACTCCAGCCTCTCCTATCGATAAAAACATCCTTAAAATCCCGAAACACATAAGATTATCTGATCAAAAATTCGACCAGCCGGGAGAAGTGGAAGCTCTCATCGGAGCCGAGCTTTTCTACGAAGTTTTGAACACAAGCAAAATTCCTCTCGCTTTACCACGAACCGCCATGCAAAGCACCAAATTCGGTTGGATAGTGAGAGGCAAGGTCAACTCTAACTGGAATCAACAAAAGCTGAAATGTCACTTGGTCAGGGATAATCTTAGCGTACAATTAGAGAACTTTTGAAGAATAGAAGAGAGCGAGGAGGGACGATATTTTTCAAAAGAAGAGGAAGCATACGAGAAACATTTTTCTGCCA
The DNA here is from genome assembly GCA_932178445.1 of Andricus quercusramuli. NCBI lineage: Eukaryota > Metazoa > Arthropoda > Insecta > Hymenoptera > Cynipidae > Andricus > Andricus quercusramuli. The sequence continues at coordinate 77,477 of CAKNXH010058839.1, forward strand.
ACGTGAAACGTGATTATTCAGGCAAGTATGTTGTACGATTACCTTTCAGGGAACAAAAAGAGGAACTAGGGAATTCTTACGACGTGGCGCGGCGAAGATATTTTGCTTTGGAAAGGGGACTCACAAAGAACTCGGATTTGCAACAAAAATACCATCAATTCATCAGAGAGTATGAAGATCTAGGGCATATGCAGTGCATCGGAAGCAGGACAAATCAAGCAGGACTCACCAAGCTGTAGTTAGAGAATCGAGTCTCACTACGAAACTAAGGGTGGTGTTTGCCGCTTCGGCCAAAACAACCACAGGAATATCTTTGAGTGACACAATGATGGTGGGACCAACTATCCAGGACGGAATATTTACCATGATATTACGCTTTCGTCAGCATCCATTCGTTTTGAGTGCGGACACCGAAAAGATGTACCGCCAATTTTGGGTCCATCCGCAAGATAGGATATACCAGAAGATTCTTTGGCGATATAGCATTGATGAACCACTAAGGACTTACCAATTGAAGACCGTGACGTATGGGACTTATGCAGCCCCCTTTTTGGCCGTTCGATATTTGAAAAAATTAGCAGACGATGAAATATCCTCATTTCCAATTGCAGCTGAGGTGTTAAAAAACGATTTTTACGTGGATGACCTTCTCACTGGAGCGGATTCACAGGAGGACGCTAAACAGCTGCGAGATCAGTTGATAAGGCTAACCAATAAAGGAGGACATCGTCTATGCAAATGGACATCGAACAGTCAAGAGGTTATTAAGGACCTTCCAGACTGCTCTAATCAAGCGAGTCTCAAACTGGATCCAGACCATGCAACTAAGACCTTGGGAGTGTCTTGGAATTCACAGGAAGACATGCTTATTTTTGAAGTAGATTCGGTGCCTGACCAGGAACTCATCTCCAAAAGAGTAATGCTATCGCAAATAGCCAAGCTCTACGATCCTCTAGGATTGTTAGCACCAGTTATTATCTGTGCAAAAATAAAAATGCAACAATTGTGAAAACTTCAACAAAGTGGGACGACCTTGTTCCCCCTGAAATATTATCACCTTGGCGGCAGTACCAGAAACAATTACATCTGCTGAATCACTGGAAAATTCCAAGATCTTTCCAGGTCCCAGGTGCAGATGAACTTCAACTCCATGGGTTTGCAGACGCGAGTTAAAAGGCTTATAGCGCGTGCATTAATGTACGCGCAACAAGGGGAGATGAACATCACTCCACATAACTTTGCGCAAAATCCCGAGTCGCGCCGATAAAAAATTTGAGCATGCCAATACTCGAACTTTGTGCAGCGGTTCCCTTGGCTAATCTTTATAAATCTGTAAAGAATTCTCTTAGGTTTAAATTTAGCAAAACTGGGTTCTGGTCGGACTCTACGATTACACTCAATCGGATCAGTTCATCTCCTCATGAGTACAAGACCTTCGTCGCTAACAGAATTGCTGAGATACAAGATCTCACTCCTGTAAATAACTGGAAACATGTCTCATCAAAGGAAAACCCTGCGGATTTCGTCTCGAGAGGACAGCTTCCTCAAGAATTCCTCCACAATACACTTTGGAGAAATGGCCCAAAATGGTTAACTCAAGCGGAATCACATTGGCACAATTACTCACCAGAGAACCCTGATGATCTGGAAGATGAGAGAAAAGGGACTACCGTCTTAATAACCGTTACCGGAAAGCCTAAATTCGATCTGTGGAATCGGTTTTCATCATTGCCAAAACTACTGCGCGTGACTGCATATTGCTTGCGTTTTATACAGAAGTTACGTAAGCGAGCATTCTGTTTAAATTCGTTATCGCCGGACGAATTGCGGAAGGCATTGCATTAAGCAATTTCAGCTATACAGCGACAGGAGTTTCACGAAGAATGCCATTGTTGGTCAAGGATTGGGGACCTTCCAAAGAGTTCGAAACTTCTCAGGCTACATCCTTTCCTCGAAGAAGATCTACTGAGAGTGGGAGGAGGAATTCAGAATGCCGACATCGACAATGACCAGAAACATCCTATCCTTTTACCTAGAAACCATCTCGTTACCGATCTCATAATTCGCGATATCCATGAAAGTCAGTTTCATTCAGGTGTGAACGGCACCTTGTATGCATCCAGGCTGAAGTATTGGCCAATTGATGGTCGGCTTGCAGTCGGAAAGGTCGTACACGCATGCATAAAATGTTTTCGCGCAAGACCTAAAGAATCAGATTATGTAATGGGTAATCTTCCCAAGGTAAGAGTGACGGCGTCACGTCCGTTTGAAAATATAGGAGTTGACTATTGTGGCCTGTTTTACGTGAAGGAAAAGCGTCTTCATAATAGGAACAAAGTTAAGGTATACGCAGCTGTATTTGTGTGTCTATCAACGAAAGCGGTTCACATTGAACTTGTTGGTGATCTAACGACTGACATTTTTATTGCAAGCCTGAGGAGAATTTTCGCGCGTCGAGGAAAGGCTAGAACGATCTACTCAGATAATGGTACAAATTTGGTTGGTGCCAAAAACAAATTAAACGAGCTTTACAGCTTTCTCAATTCCGACGAGCATAATAGAAAGGTAGAAAGTTATTTAATTGATCAAGGAATCGAATGGCACTTTTCCCCTCCGCGAACCCCCCATTTTGGTGGGATCTGGGAGGCAGCTGTAAAATCGCTCGAGTATCAGATGTTAAGAACGATAGGCGACACATTGTTACATCCGAAGAGCTCAATACGTACATGTGCGAAATCGAAGCAGTGCTTAATTCGCGACCACTCACACCGATGTCGTCAGATCCCAGCGATTTATGTGCTTTGAATCCAGGTCATTTTTTAATAGGTCAGATTAGTACAACTTCACGTGCCAAGAGAAACAATAAGAAAAAACGAGACTTGAGCGCGTCGATATTCTCTTTTCACTTATATTTAATTATTATTATTTATATATTAAATGACTCTGAAGGTGAATCTGAAAATTTTGTTCGTTTTCACGTATCTCTTTCTCTTTACAAGATACATTACATTGAATCTAATTTTAAATTTTTTCGGAAAATTGTTAGGTATCTGAAATCGTCCAAACCCGTAGATTCTGAATTTCTGTCTTTTGAATCTGTATATGCAACATTTAAAAAAATCTATTTTCAATTTTTAATCCTTTGAGGTTGGCCTACCTGCGGTCCTAGCCGATGAGCTACCTGATAGGATGTGAATTAGCATATCTTCAGAAATCGTCAGACTCGTCAAGAATGGCCAGGATGTTCAGGAATCGTCAGAACTTTTGACCATTTGTGACAATTCCTAACTTTTTTAGTAGGGTGGGGATAGCGATAACGAATAATTAAAACATTCAATTCGAATTTTTTTCTTGGTGAGCTATTTTTGGTGTAGAAAAGATAGATAATAGTTTGAATTTTTCATAAAATGTGTTCTTGTTACTTTGGTATTCATGTCTATGAATGAATTGAATTTTACTCGAAAGAAAGTTGTTTTTTTTCAATGAACAAGATGACATAATTTTCAAAAAGGATTTGAAGACTTGGACTTCTATATTGGTTTTTGAAACTTGAGACATTTTAAAAAAAGATCATTAATTATTTGGAATATACATTTATAATTCATTAATAGATTTTTTTATTCAAAGTTGGAACATTATTGAAAAAGTAAATTTCGTGGGTATGCCAAGCACTTCGAAAAAAGAGAAAAACCAACAAATATGATACAAGAACAATAAAGGTAAATAAAGTTTCTCTATTCATATTCCTTATAAAGTTATAAGAGAAGAGTTCTATTATATAACAGTTATAAAACGATGAAATTACATCATTTATATCTATTATATCTCTTTCTAAATCTTTCTAAAATCTCGCTATGAAACACTTGACACTTGACAGGAATTTCTTGTATGAAAAATTGCTGTCTGAAGCAAGAACTTTGTCAATAGTACATTTCGATTGTCGCTCGCAAGTTTGAGCGCGCCTATGACGCGCGGTTGTTGTATCTCGCGCTTCACGCTCGATAACATATTTAACTCGCGCTTCGCGCTCGCTAATATATGTACCTCGCGCCTCGCGTTTGGCTTTTTTTCGGTTTTTAGATTAAAAAGGAAGCTTATTTACTCGAGGCTCTATCGGTTTTAAGGAACACATTCTCATTGAAATATCTGCACACTTGATCAAAGTCCAAAGAAAAACGCCTCTCTCTAAATATGAATTAGTGAAAATTTCACTAGTTGAATTAGTAAATGTATGGTTCACTAACCAAATAGTAATATTTTGATGTTTTACATTTGAAATAGTAAATATTTTACTAATAAATTAGTAAAAGTTTTACTAATCTCAATTAGTAAACATGGTTCACTATTATTTAGTAGCTTCGCTTCACTAATTCATTAGTAACTTAGCGCGATCACTAACGAATTAGTGAACTGCAACGATTTTGACCAATCTGAAGTCATATCCTCATATGACATTGCGTAATTATAAAATTGACATTGACATTGTAAAATATAACAATTTATCCAATTATTTAAGAAGGGTTGAAATACAGGTTGGAAAGACTATTTTTAAATTTGTAAAATTCCTGGTCAAAAATAAATGCACTGTTATTTCCCGTTTTTTCCCGGTCTCATGAGATTCCCGGTCCAGCGGCCACCCTGAAATTATCATATTATTGTTCTATTTAACTATGGCCAGTAGACAAAAAGGAACTCAAGATCAATTTATTCATTTATTATCGCCAACGGCCATACCACACTGAAAAAACCAGTTCTCGTTAAGTATCCCTTGGTCCTTTGAAGGGAAAGGTCAGGTAGTAAGCGCTCGTAATTTCTCAAATACGGAAAACGCTCTTCAAAATATTCAAGCGGCGGCGACGCATAGGCCGAGTCTCGCGCCAGCGATCAAACTGTGCAGTTCAGATTCAAAAAGTGAAAGTGAAAAAGTACTGTGAAGTTCAAAAACACTTTAGGGGGCATCCCCTCCTTACAACAAGTAAATGTTGATAATTCAACCCTCTCACTGTCTCATCACTGTCTGATGGAAAAATTGATACCATGGAAAAGAAGATACAGATATCCGAACAAAGTTATAGGCAAATAATTGCCAATAACAAGAAACAAGAAGAGACAATAGAAAGATTAATGGAAACCATCAAACAACAAACGGAGAGAATTGAGAACTTGGAGAAACAGAAAAAAGAAGACTCCAAGATGGAAGTAGAAGAAATTAAATCTCAAGAAGGAAAAGAAAATTTAAACTCTTCAAAACTTCGAACCAACCAACAGCAAAAACCCCAAAGAGGAAAAGACTACAGAAAAAGAGATCTGAAAAGTGACCAGACAGGTGTCGACAGGGACGGGCCCTCAAATAGCAACGACAATCTAAACAATAGCAGTAAGAGCAGGCAAAGCACAGCTGAGACTGAAGCAGGTCAAACTACCCGGCTCTCGGGAGAGGAGAGCCAGATCCAGAGTACAGCCCCAACCAGGAAGAAGGCAAAACCACCACCGATCGTGATCTTCGGACAAAAACAAGATGCAACGGTAAGCTTATTTAAAGACACACTAGGCAAAGAAAATTTTTATGTAAAGCAAGGAAATGGAAACAAACACACTCTGTACACGAATAATGTTAACGATTTTAATCAAGCTAAACAAGCACTTGAAGCTGAAGAAGCCAAATATTTTTCATACACCCCCAAAGAAAATAAAATCCAATCGTTTCTCCTAAAAGGATTAGACAGCAATGTTGACACGAACGAACTACTAAACGAACTGACAGAACTGAACATTGACAATGTGACGTTTACAAAAGTCTCGAAATTCACCACAACCAAATCTCAAAAAGAAAATAAAGCATTACCGATGTACTTAGTTCAATTGTCGCCTGACAGTCAGTGTACCAATCTTCATAAAATAAAGTTTGTCAATTATCAAGTAGTTAGATGGGAAAAACTTAGAAAAAGGGAAAATATTCAATGTAAAAACTGTCAAAGACTAGGGCATGTAGCCTCAAATTGTAAGCTTAGTTATAGATGCGTTAAATGTAGCGAAAACCACCAACCAGGCCAATGTGCACTACCGAAACCGAGCAACTCAGAAGAAAGTGATAAAAGTAAACTTTACTGTGTCTCGTGTAAAAATTTTGGACATCCAGCCTCTTACAGGGGATGTCCAACGCAAGTAGAAATCAGGGATAGAATTAAAAAGAAAATCCAACACTTAAAAGAAAGCAGGATCATTAAAGAGCGCATGATTAACAACTACATTAAACCAGGAGTCTCCTTCTCTAACATCATACAGAACAACAGAAAACAACAACAATATAGCCAACACACAAACCAGATGCAAACACAACACATTACACATAACACATCAAATAAGCATGAAAAACAAACAACAGAACCGCTAGACCCACTAACTCAAGAAATTAAAAAAATAACTTATCTAGTAAATAAAAGCACTGAAAGCATACAAACACTATTCAAGATGATAAAAGACTTCTTTGAGACTGATGAATAGTGACGAAATTAGATCAGAAAATGTATTCCGAATTAAAAAAATTAAAATGGTTTCGGTGAATGTAAATTCAATTATACAGAACCATAGAAGAGGTAGCTTATTAAACTTCCTAAAGACTAATAATCCCGATATAGCTGCATTAGGTGAAACTAAATTGAATTCCAAACATAAAATAGATTTTGAAGATTACAATATCATACGAAGAGATAGACCAAATGCGACACAAGGAGGAGGAGTAGCATTACTAATTAAAAAATCCATTAAATTCAATCAAATAATACTATTCGAGGTCGAACAATTTAAAAATATAGAAGCTATAATAATCAGCCTCAGTCTTCTAAATAATCAGAAACTATTATAGCAGCGTACGCACCTTATGGGGAAAGATTAAGTTTTAATGAAGAAATAAATACCCTATTTCAAAAACTTCAATTAGATGATCCGGATAACTATTTCGTCTTAGCGGGAGATTTGAATGCTAAACACACCAGTTGGTTAAACAAAACGTTTAACACCAGAGGAACGTTTTTAAGATACTGGATAGATGAGAATAGAATTAAATACAAACTAAAATTATATAGTTCGAGTCTTCCTTCTTACCCCAGAACAGATTCGTATTTGGATCTATGTATAGCAGACGACAGGCTACAGGTAGCGATATTTGAAAATACAAATGTGCTTGAAACGCTGGATTACGACAGCGATCACAATGCGATCCAAATGCGAATCTGCTACAAAAATGATACAGATTTCCTATTAGAAAAAAAGATAAATCCACACAAACTAAATTACAAAAAGACTAACTGGGAAAAGTTTGCTAAATCTTTGGACCAAGAATATTATGCGGATATCCCGAACAATAAAAATTTATCTAATGAGGAAATAGAAATATACTTAAGAGACATAAACAAGGCAATAACTATCGCGATAAATGATACTGTACCCAAAATCAAAAATCAAAACTCAGTCGAATGCTATCAAACACCTTTAATCATGAAAATTCACAGAAGAAAAAGCATCATAGTTTCTAGAATCAATAATATATACCGAAATTTTAAAAATCATAATAACAGAAAACTACATTTATTAAAAAACAACCTTCTTACGATAAAAGCACTCCTCAAACAAGAATACATGAAATCCATTAACAATTACTGGTCTGAAAAAATAAGCAAAATACCGGCGAACGATACTAAAAATATGTTTCCGCAAGTCAACCAAATTTTTAGAGCAAAAGGTAAAATATCCCTACCCCAACTAAGAATAGAAAATCAAAACGTTCCTTTATTACAGGAATCCAACATAGAAGTAACTAAACTATTAAAAGATAACACAGATAAATTTATAATAACCAATCAGGAAGACAAACTCAAAATTATAGGAACACAGTTTCAAAATACACACACTAAATATCTTCAACGAGGCAGAGAAAGATTAAACGAAATTATTCATAAAGCAGTAACCAATTTAGAAAAAGAAATAAAAGACGATAAAGATTCAAATACAACAATAGTCACCTTCTGCGAAGAGTTGAAATCAAACGAGTCCCTCTCATTACAAGAAAAAGTCCCCAACTTTTTTACATCTGATATTAAACTAAAAAAGATATTTAGAAACCTTAATAATAAAAAATCATCTGGTATAGATGGGATCCCAAATATAGTTTTAAAACACATACCACCAAAAATAATAAATGACTACTGCATTTTGTTTAATAACATGCTAAATAATAGCTTCTTCCCAAATGAGTGGAAAAAATCGAAAATCACGCCTATACCAAAAAAGGGGAACGAAAGCATCAACCCATCAGATTTCAGACCAATTAGCTTATTACCAAATATAAGTAAAGTTTTTGAAATCGTGGTAAAGGAATCGGTACTCCAAATATGCGACGAAAAAGATATTATACCTGAAGCACAATTTGGATTCAGGCATAAGCATTCTACGATCCATGCAATAAATAAGCTGACGTCTGATGTTTGCTGGGCGCTTAACAATAAACAATATGTAGGAGTCTGCTTGATAGACTTAGAAAAAGCATTCGACACGGTTTGGACAGAAGGTTTAATTTATAAACTAATAAAACTTAAATTTCCTAAACATCTGATCAAAATGATCAAAGAAATGATAACGGGGAAATACTTCGTAATGACAGACGGTAATATTATTATTGACAAAATTTTTCCAGTACTTAACGGCCTTCAGCAAGGAGCCGTACTGTCTCCAATTCTTTTTAATATTTACACCTATGAATTATTAAAAATGTATGGTCTCAACACAGAACCATCCAAAAAAGCCATCGCGTTTGCAGACGATCTAATTATATATATTATAGGTAAAAATTCATCAAAAATACAAGAGGAACTCCAAGATCTATTTGAAAACATACAATACTACTTTTACACATGGAAATTAAAAATAAACGTTAAAAAATGTGAAACAATATTCTTTAGACCTACTCTTAATAAAGCAAATAGAAACGTCAAAAAACATTGGAAAAACTTTGAAATAAAAGAACATAAAGATGGCGGAGAACCCGTTCCAAATAAAACACTAGTTAAATACTTAGGTGCCTACATAGATCAGCACTTAAATTTTAATGACCATGTCAAAATTAAGCTACAAAAAGCAAACAAAGCATTCTCAATGCTAAAAAGATTATTTTATAATAAAAGTTTGAATTCTAGAATTAAAGTCAACTGCTATATCTTAGTAGTAAGACCAATATTGACCTACGCTTGTCCCATATGGTACAATATTAGTGCTTCCATGATGGAAAAAATGAGAGTATTCGAGAGAAAATGTCTGAGAGCTTGCTTAGGGAAATACAGATCAACAGAGTCCGAATATCAAAAATATATATCGAACGAAAAAATTTATAATATGGCTAATATTAAAAAAATAGACACACAAATATTAAAGTCAGTACGGAACCATTTTGCCAGCACTCGCAAGGTTACAAACAATAGCCTCATCTTTGGAACATATTACCCTAACGATGAGTATTTCGAAAAAACAATTAAAACTCAATTCATACCACCAGAGGCGTTCATATATTTAGACAAACGCGGTTATATACAGGACAGACATAACGTACCGATTATATACCACTATCACAGAACAAGTACACAAAAAGCTATTTTATATGATAGAAACTTAGACACAAAAGTTCCACATGCAGGTTGGAGATTCAAAACGTGTATATCAAAACGAGAAAAAAAAGATAAGCATAGGCTAAACACGAAGAAATATTTTTGGTTAGAGACAGCGTAATTTTAATGATCCTACTTTCGACTTGTTGAACCAAATATTGTATATTGTATAACAAAAGCAGATTCCGTAAGAATAATGTATTCCATTAGGGCGATAACTCATTTATATTAAAATATTATACTCCCTGTTTTATTTTTCAATTTTATACTTATTTGTTATAGTTTTTATAGTTTGTTACTCTTTCCATATTTTTACGAGCATCTTTAGCTTAACCAACACAATGGTAAGGTCAGTTTTTATAAGCCACTTTTCTGACCAAAGAAGCACCGAAAGTGTACATGATAGGTTTACAGATTTGTAAATTAATGTCTGCAATATGATAGAAATAAGACTAGAATAAATCCATATGCAATATCCTAAGGCATAAATGAGAGTATGTGACTTCGAGAGCAATTATATGTAGCCTGTAAGTCCTTATTATTAACTTAAGATTATTCATTGTTTATTATGAACACAAACCAAAATATTGTATATCTGGGCATTTAATAAACGCATTTGAAACGAAACCAGTTCTCTTTAGATCACTGAAGTTAAGCAGTGTTGGGCGCGGTTAGCACTTGGATGGGTGACCATTCGGGAATACTACTCCGTGTTGTTTTATAATCTCCTTTCAATTTATATTTATTTTGAAAAAATTAACTTTTTCACTGAACAATTAGTGCATTTTGACTGTATAATTAGTGACTTTTCACTCTTCAATTAGTACACATTGCAATGACAGGGATTACTAATTGCTTAGTGGAATTTCACTAATTTCACAAGTGGACAATTTCCACTAATCAAATTAGTAGTTTTCTACTAATCGTGAGTGGCCGACTTCTCTCTAATTGAATTAGTGAAATTTCACTAGCAATTAGTGAAATTTCACTAATTCAGATTTAGAGAGCTAATTGCTTAAGAAAAAGTTTTCGTTTGACTTACTGAAAATGCTTCCAAACAATCGAAAATTCCATTTCGGTTCAAACAGTGTTTGTTTTATTCATAGACAACTATGTTTAAAAAAATAGTATGAACAGAATTTGTTCATGTTTTTAATATGAAAAATTTTGCTTATGAACATTTTTTTCTTATCTTGTCAACAATAGTATTATTACTATTAAAAGTAGCAATACAAAATCATCAAGTTTTATTGATTTTTCTTTATTTGTAATCTGGACTAAAATTTTTCTTTGTTTTGAGCGTAATTTCTTATTATACAAAGTGTAGTTTTACTCGATTTTCTGAGAATTTGTTTGAAAATTATTAACATCAAATTAGAAAGAACTCAAAGTAATAATACGAAAATTGTGACGATCGAAAGTTGTGCTGTGACGGATCATCCCGTGAATTTATTTGTAAGATTGTTAAAGATCAATTTGGCGCGTTGAAAATCTATTTGTTGTTTTTGCACGTGAGTTTTATTTTGGACATTTTCGCGCGTGTAATATTGTTTTGACATTTTTGCTCGTAACAAAACTGTGGGACGTTTTAGCTCCCGGCGTGTCACAGAAAAAAGCTTGAGAGTAGGAAAGCAATTTTTCTGTGCATTTGTTGACCTAGAAACAGCATTTGACAAGGTGAATAGAAGTAAACTTTTGGAAGTCCTTAAAGAGTACGGAGTCAATGGAGGGCTCCTACAAGCAATAAAAACAATATATGTGACGTGCGCCAAAGAAAGGGGGCTTACTCTGAAAAAATCGAAATCGAGGTTTTTACACCTTTTGATAGTTTTTGAGTTGCTCTTTTTAATGAAACCATCGAAAAAAATTTCCGAGCGTTATTATTGCTAATAATTGAGTAGATAGGTACCCGAGAAATCGTGCTTTCGCTCGAGAGCTCGAGATCCCGTGAAACACCTCCCACCACTCACCACTACATCTCCGCGTCTCACCTATTACCCCGTCCGTGAGCAGCGCCGCTAAATGCGTTAGAATGTAGTGGCAAGCGGAGAGGGAATATTTCGTGGTCTTCCCTCTCTCCTAAAAGTCGCGTCTATCGGGTCGACTTTGACCGCTCATCCTGAAAGATCTGGCTTTCCAGAGTAAGCCCCATTTCTTCGGCGCACGTCACATATACAGGTAGTAAAGCAAGTGTAAGGGTAAATGGGAAACTGAGTGACTGGTTCGATATTATGCAACGCGTGAAGCAAGGGTGCGTTATGTCCTCGTGGCTATTTATCATATTTATGGATGAGTGTCTAAGAACTGCCCTCTTCGACGAAGACGGTGTAGATCTCGAAACAGTCAAGGTACGTAGGTTAGCTTTCGCAGATGATAAGATTGTTATGGCAGAATCAGTCGAGGGCTTGCAAAGAATGTTGAATAAACTTAATAAATGCATGAAGGACATGGGCCTTAAAATTAACGTTAATAAAACAAAAATCATGGTGTTTGAAGGAAAAAGTAAGAAAACAATGTGCAACATTGTCCTAAATGATGAGAGATTAGAACAAGTTGACAAGTACGTATATCTGGGTAGCCTATTCACTAGCGACGGAAAAATAGATGGGGAGTTAGATAGGCGCATAAATGAGGGTAATAAGGTTATCGGTAGAGCAGGGTCCATTCTCAGAAGTAAAAGTATATTTAAAAAACGCTAAAAGGGCAATACATAATTCTATATTTGTACCGACTGTACTATACGGTACCGAGACATGGACATGTCAAGAAAAGGACAGGAATAAAATCAACACGATTAGCATGGAAACTCTGCGCACGATATGCGAGAAAACACTGATGGCCAAAAAGCAAAACGAGATAATCCTCAAAGAAGGTGGTACCGGATTATCCGATTGTACTTTAATTATAGTGTTCAGAGCACTTTTCACGTGCTTCAAGACTATTATGGATTTTTTTTCCATTATGAGCTTTTTTTTAATTAATACTGTTAGGTATAATATAAACCTGCCTCTAAGCTTACATTTAACTATCTTGAGATGACATCTTGTGTATATGTATATTATATAATCATAATGGGGTACCCTCAAGCGTCAAAATCTCAATTTGACTAAGAAATTGTTTCCAGCCCACTTTTTTTTCTGCATGACTTCAATGATTGTAAAAAAGCTATTTTTTAAAGAAGAAAAAAAAATCAGTTTTTTTTCAAAAAATCAATTTTAATTTTGATTATAAACAAAAAAAAATCATAATAAAAAAAATTGATATGATAGTCTTAAAGTACATGAAAAGAGTTTTCCAAAACATTATAATAAAAGTCCAGTCGCCTAATCCTGAAAGAAGCTACACTAAGGTGAAAGTGAAAAAGCACCTGAAAAAGTACAAACTTCAGGCACATGTATATTAACAACCGGTTGATAAATGGACCTATGGTTTGGTGAATAGTATATTATGCGCCGAGGTGCATAATGAGGGTCTTTACGCGACAAGCGGCAATGCTCGCAGGCCGATCGAAGCCGAGGCAAAGCCGAGGCGAGATAAGTGTAAGTAATATGAGTGTGAGTAATATGTAAGTAATATGAGCATTGTAAGCGAGTCGCGTGAAGTCCCGAATTATGCTCATTGGCGCATATATTATTTTATATGTCGACGGTGCATTTACAAGTTTTGTTGTGAAAGCGTACAGTATCGTAATGTTGTACATTACGATACAGCGGAGTGTAATGTGAAGAGTGATCTTCCGCTGTATCGTAATGTACAACATTACGATACTCTACGCTGTCGCATAAAAACGCGTTAATGCACCGGAGTCACATAAATTAATATAGCTCCACCTGGACTATAATTCAGTCAAGTTTCAGCCCGATTAAAACAAAAAAGAAATAATAATTTTAGGTGGAAACACTTGATGTATTCTGCCCTATATATGAGAGTTATAAATCATTTAAGGGGTTAGTCTAGTTTCTCGGGCGGAAAATGGAGGTGCTTTTTCGGGATTCATGAAAAAACCATGCGGTAAAATATTTTACAATTTTGAGGATATATATTTAGATACTATTGATAAGTTAATACACAAAATTTCATTAAAAAATATCGACTGTAAGCCGAGTTATATACTCCGATGTCGAGTCATCCAAAAATGAAGTTGTAAATCGGCTGCAGTTGTAGAGGTCTTCAGAATGCCAGTATGTCAAACAAAAAATTTCACGTTAAACTAGATGACTTTCCCCGTACCATGAACTAGGATCTTTTGAAAATATTGAAAATTACAAAAATAACAGCGTTTTGAACAAAAAATTCAATTTTTCACCAAAAAAACACTCGTTTTTGAAAATGCAGTTTTGAGAAAAACGCTTTTAAAATGTTGACAACTGATTTTTGGTTATAAAAGTTAATTTTTCATACTCTCATAGCTCTGGGAACTTTTTCTCCGAATAGTATACTATCGAATTAGGCAAAAAAAATCGATTTTTCGAAAGTGTGAAATTAGACTAGCCCCTTAATTTTGAATCAAAATGTAACAAATTTAGTATGATTTCAATTCTTAAAAATCTGCCCGCTTCGCGGGCACATTCTCATCGCGCGCTTCGCGCGCGGCTCGCTTCGCTCGCTAGTTTGAGCGCGCCTAGGGCGCGCACCTGTTGTATCTCGCGCTTCGCGCTCGATGATATGTTTATCTCGCGCTTCGCGCTCGATAATATGTTCACCTCGCGCTACGCGCTCGGACACATTTGCCTGACGCTTTAAGCTCGGTTCATCTTGGTTTTCGCACTTCATGTGCTTACTATTGCGCGCTTCGCGGGCTAATGCTCTCTTAGTTAGCTTCATCGTTATGACCTGCTTTTGGTTTAATTATGTAAACTTTACATAGAAAGAGGAACTAATTTACTTAAGGTTCTATCGACCTTAAGGAATACATTCTCATCAAGACACTCGCGCTTCGCGCTCGATATTTCGTTTAAAAATCATGTAAGTCTTGCGCCATGCTCGTTTCTGTTCATCGTTTAATGTAAACTCAAAAGTTTGATCGCGATCACGGCGCGCCATTTGGTTGTCGCGGTTCGCAATGACAATATTTTATGTTCAATGTTCTTCAAATAAAAATTATTAAATTTGTATTTGCTTTAAAATGAAGAAGGAAATTCCTTCACTTCAGCGTACATTTCCGTATCTGTCTAATAAAAAATAAATCATACAATCAGAAAGATTTCTTCCAACTATCTGAAAAGGGGCGAAAAAAAGTATCTAAGTTGTTTTTGGAACATATATATGATAAATTTTTGAATGATTATTGAAAAATGGACATTTGACAAAAATGGGGGGAGGGGTCAAATTTTACACAAATCTAATACCTTCTCTGGATGAGAATGTAAAAATAGAATAAACTGTTCGAATTTTCAAGTACCATGAACATTAATTATTATTATACTATTAGGCCATTTCCCTTTCGGGGTAGGCGTGATTCGCACGGTTGGAAAATAGTAATGTGGGGAAGGAGATATACATGTTTTAGATTGATCTAGAATTTGCGTGTTATTTATTTAAATAACACGTTCGTCCCACAACATTGCTCCGAGCCAGGTGGCTGATCAATCTCTCTAGTGACCACCCCAAGTAAAGAGCCTCAAAAAATTATTGTGTGTGCGGTCCCCCACTTGGGCCTATTAGTATCTAAGGTCTTTCGTTTCAAGCGTCATACACTCTACTCACATTCTTTTTATAAACTATTTGTCGCCACACTTTTCTGTCCTGGCATACTTCTCTACCTTCCTTCACGTCCATGCATTTTTTCATGCGAGCTCTCGTGTTTCTATGGCTTCTTATGTATCTTCGGATATCCCGGTTTCTGTAAATTTTTAATCTTGTTTCGCGTTTGTTTCGTTTGTTTGGTTCTATTTCTTCTCCATCCCCGCCCTAAGCTCATTTTGGAGACTAGAAGGTGATGGTCAGTATTACATTTAGAGCCCCGCATGACTCTTGTATCTTTGACGAATTCTCTTAGTCTTTCATCCACAATAACGGTGTCAATTATAATGTGGCTATTTTCTTTACGCCAGGTGTAATTGTGGATCATTCTATGTATAAACCAAGTATTTGTAATAAATACGTCCTTTTCTAAGCATAAGCTAACTAACTTTTCCCCGTTATAGCTTTTTCTTGTTGGATCCCCAGAATTTTTAGCACCCTTTCTGTATTAAGGTGGGGGAGGGGTGGGGGTGCAAGGAATGGAAACCGAGAGACAAACAATTGGTTGACGTCTTATTCTGAGAAGTTCACCAGCCCTCAGCAGCGTTGTATTAGGTAAAAGTTCCCATGTTTCGATCGGCTAATTCCCGGCCAACCTCTAAACGACGAGCCAATAACTCTTTTTTTTTTTTTTTTTTTTTACACACAAATTTGTTTCATCGTCATTTGTCGTATCTTGCATATTTTTGCCGTAAAATTGAATTTTTGGATTTTTAATTATTTTTTGTGCAATAAAAATGTGAATTTTCGATTTTTCGAGAAAATTCAAAAAGTCGTTATGATAATCTTGTAGGGCGTTGAAAAAGAAACACTTTTCATTTCCAGACTTTTTTTCGTATAGTGCGTTGTTTGGCTGAAAATGTTAATTTTCGTTTCTTTTTTTGGATTTTGAAAATGCCGTAACTCTGAAAATTTTGATTTTATCGAAAAATGTCATGGGAATAAATTGTTTGAATTTTCGATGACTATAAGCGGCCGTACATATGATTTTCAAATTTTGAAAAAAATGGTCTAAAATTTTTTTATAATGTCCTAACTTTTTTAATTTTCATCGAAAATGGCTGGTTAACGAACTCGATCTCTCTTTTTGGTCCCAAAAACTGTGTGCGAAAGCACAATTCAAACCGATTAGTCTTTCAAAAGTTATCCGATATACAGACGACGACAACGACAACGACAACGACAACGACAACGACAACGACGACAACGACGACAACGACAGACAGACAGACACCGACGTAAAAACCATTTTTTCTGACTCAGGGGGCCTCAAAACGTCGACATTTGATGAAATCCACGAAAGTCATTTTTCACATAAAATCAATACCTTCTCATTATGATGAGAATGTAAAAAGTAGACAGAAGACTTAAAATTTATTTAAATTTTAAATTTCAAGCTCACAAGCACGTTGTATAATTCGAAATGACGAAAAATTCCCCGATTAAAAATGTTCAATGTTTATAAAAATTAAACTATTCCTAACTTTAGGCACTAGGAGTTGAATAAATCTTTCTAAAAATGATATTCAAAGCATGTGAATTTGGTTCAATCAACAACATATTTGAGTAAAATTAACAAAACGAATTTAAAAAAAGAAAAATGATGAACACTTTGTTGATTGAAGAAAACATGTTTCGCCTACTCAAACAAAGTTTCAATGTTAATTTCATATAAAAACTATAGTAAGTATAATATACATAATATTTTAATGCTCAGGATTTTACTCGGAACAAGCCGTAGAATCTTCTCATACAGACTTAAAAAAAAATATGGAAAAAATATAAAGTGAAAAAGTCCAATTCTAACTACGCAGAACGTCCACTTAAAGCTATACATGAATATAACAGTAGACACGTTTAATTATAATACAATTATTACATAGCTATTATATATTATTGTACATTGTATATTACACATTATGTACTCTACAATAACATTAAAATACTATGTATGTGATACTTACTATAGTTTTTATAAGAAATTAATATTGAAACTTGAACATTATGTATACGAATTTTTTGATGAAATATTCATAAATATATTGATATAAATTTCACAAAATCGTTTCTTTTGTTTATTTGTTGATTAAATTCTCGTTAGTAATTCTAATTTACATATAACTCCTTTATATAAACGTAATTATATGTGGTCCTATTAACTTGAAAATAGTATTTTCCTGCTTTTTAGTATTTCAAACAGGTTTTTCCAGGCAAAAAAAAATCCGCTGAGGGAAATATTTTAATTTCATCAAAAATGGTTTGCCAGAAGCATTCAAAACAATCTCCTATTCATAACTTAGGGGTGCCTGAAAATAGCATTTAACTTTTTTAAAGGCCACCGTGTGAATTTTAGTATAAAACTATACTATTTGAAGTATTATAGTGTGAAGCGATTCTGATAATTCATAGTCACATTTAATTAATTCAAGTAATAGTAGTTCAATTTCTACTAATTCATGTGATTATCATTTGGTTACCAAATTCAGATTCAGAGAGAATTGGGATACAATATGGGATGTATTGTAATTTTTGCATGTTAACCCATACGCAGTGATAATAAAAAGGTATTATTATCCGGAAATAAATTTTGCAATCACTCTGTAAAACTCACTTTGTAAGGCCCAGGGTTTATAGTAATTCAGAGCATTAAGGTAGACATCACTGTCCTTTAAACATTTATCTGAGGCATTTTCTGTCGGTGCGAAAGGTCGAGTAAAAACCTTCAAAAGGATGTCTTCCGCTCTGCGTTTCTCGATACCCTCTGCTAGCCATGGCTTCTCGAAAAGAAGGAAAATCCAAAAAACTAAAATAAATAAGTCTCCAAGTTCTTCTCCTCTAGAAATTCGCACAAATAACATTTTTTCCGATATTAAAAATGCGCACGTCACTTAAACACATGTACACAATTTTGAAGGAATGAATACGAGAAAGTATTACTTTGTTTTAAAAAGTGTCCTACTTTTTTTTTGATTTGTTGAAATAATGGTTTTATTATTAAATGGTTTAAAATGGTAATAGAAGATCTGCGATTTATTGAAATTGTGTTTTTAAAGACGTATTCGTTTTACGTTGTAGAGAAACACACATTCACATGCGATCGTTCGGAATGGGATTTACGAAACAAGTGCGTACAAGGCAGAACGACTGAAAAAAGCGTGAATGTGCGGCTCGCGCCATGTGGTAACGCGAACTGACGACGGTAACAATCACTGATTCTCTTTTATATATTACGCGAACAGTTGACACGGGTGATGGTTGCGATTCAGAACATTTAATCCACATAGACAATCAGTGAAAAAATAAACATCGGTGTTTGAAAGTAACACGTTACTTTTTAATGGTGGTATCGTTACTTTCCAAACTTAAATCATTGTAATTTCACGGGATTTTACTATTAACAAATTTCAGTGAATTACGAGTGATAAATAATAAAATCGATTTAAAACGTAAATACCGTACAGGCGGACATTTGAAAAAAATATTACCTTATTCTAGAATATTTTTAATATTACCCGACTTTTAATTTTGAGTCACTAAAATTTAAAAAATTCGATCCTTCGAAGCTGAAAAATGTCAAAATTGAAGAATTTAAAACTAAACTACAAATTAAAGCATTTCGCTCTGAATTCGAAGTATTTACAATAAAAGTCTAAAACATTTAAGATTACATTTTTTGTTCACACTTTCAATAGTGCACAATTACAAATTAGAAGTCTATATTTTGAATAACTTTAATACTAAAATTCGAAATTTTACTATTCACAAGAGTACCTATTTTAGAACTAAATAGAACCGATCTATTTCAAATCAGGCTAGGCCACAAGAATTTTTTTTCAAAAAATTGAATTTTCACGTTTTACTACTAAAAATATAGTAAATTTCCGGTCAAAAAATAAATTCTCCGTTATATCCCCGTTTTCCTTATCAAGTAGCCATCCTGAGTAGCAGTAGAAATTAATACTATATATTTTGAGTTTTAGTGCAATAATTCGTATTTAACAATCAAATCTGTGGTAATTACATAATTTGTACTTTAATTTGTTATTTACTTGTTTAATGCTCAAAATTTGGATTCAGCATTGCCCGTTTCGGACAACACTGCCCTTTGAAATAATCTCTTAAATCTATTCCCCCCAATCATCGACTTTGTAATCTATTTTATATTTAATTAGATGTTATTGATACACTATTAATTACAAAATTTAAAAAAGGTACATAATAGGCTCTCTATATATAGTATCATTCTGAAAAGAGCATATTTAGGACCTTTTTGACAAAACTCAGGGTGGCCATTAAAATCTCAAAAAAACCTCGGTCATTTTCTGATTTAAAAATTATAACATTTTCTCCTACCATTTTTCGACTGAAAGGCCATACAACATTTAAAATTTGAAGTATATAATTTCAAAAGCTAGACTTTCAATTAAGTCTGTGCCTAGTTGTCCCGAAAAATACTTGACTACTCTTTGCTTCATTGAAGCATTATTGTTTTTCGTACTGCGCAGCATAATTTGAAGAAAATCTAATAATAACAACAAGGAATGAACATTAAAAGAAAATGAACTTTTTATACTTCAAACTGGTCTTTTGCGTCTATCTCTAAATTAAGATTTTATTTCCAAGATAAAGAAATGTGGAACTGACAAAAGCAAATATTAAGTGACGTCAAAATAAACGTGTCTTCAGATTTCTCAATAAGTGAATAAGTAGGTAATAAAGAATCTTATAAACGTTTAAACATTAGTATTAGTGCCTTCAGGGACGGTACTACTGAAGAAATAACGGTGTCTTAAATTAATAAAAATAGTATTATGTGACTAAATATAATACGATTTTTATTTATTGCGTGGATAAAATTATTAACAGTATTACATATTTCCGTTTTTACACTGTTTCATTTTTCGCGAAAAAAAGAAGGGGGAAAAATAGACAGACAGTGTTTGAATATTTTACAAACTTTTCTGTTAATAAAATAATTTATAAATCTGAGTATCTTCTGAATACATATTCACACGTTAACTATAGCTCTGAGAAAGTGTACAATTAAAAAGTCTACGTTCCAAACTTCTTATTTACCTTCATGTACTATTTTAAGTATGTAATGGAAACTTGAAATATTTTTTTTTTAATTTTCAATTCGAAAGTCCGCTGAATTTTTAAATTGATTCCATTTACATATTCGAAAAATTTCGTAAAATAATTTATCTAATACGCATGGATGATTTCCATCACCATTTCAATTTAATAAAGGTCAAACGCTAGTCCGTCTCTCCGCCTGGGAATAGGTAAAATGACAAGAAATAAATCATATATAACGTATATATTTTTCGTGATAAACTCTCTAAAATACTTTAATAATTCGTCGTAAACGTTATTTATTCTTACACAAATAAAAATTCAAAATTAAGTAGTCTTTATGTTTAAATTCTACTGGATCTTGTATACTATTTCAAAATATGTAGAAGCGTCCACTTATTTTTTTCCTGGGCAAAAGTAATAAAGAATCTAATCATAACGTTAAGTAAAATAAAAGAAAACATTGTTTGGACACAATTTACGTGGAAAAAAATTTCTGGGAAATTGTTTTTTTTTTCACGAATTTTATTTTGATGATAAGTAGAACTAAAAAATGTCTTGATACATTTTCATTACCTGAATTGCTGGTTTATCATTAGATAATGTTTTTATAACTCCTTCTTTTATAATACTAAAATTGCTGATGAACAAAGCGATTATATAATCGAATATTCATAAAGAATGTTTCTTTTAGGAATGTCGAAAGAATACAAACCCAAGTGAATCAACTGACTGAAACTAAGTCCTTTCCCTCAATTTTAAAACGAATAATGCCTTATATTAAAAACTATAGTCAGTTTTGGTTTCTTTGCATGCTTCACTGCGGTAAATAATATAAGGAATTAACAAGACTTTCGTTTTAATTTATAATCATTTAGAAAGCTTTGAGATGCATTTAAACCATAACCGATATAGTTATAGTGTAAAAAAGATACTGTAATGGAATTACATTCTATTACTACCAGCCAATTTTTTCAATCGCTTCCTGGACATCCAGGAACACTTTTTTGGGATTCTGCATCGAGTTGAATTTATAAACAAGACCCAGATTATCGTAATGCTCGATAATTGGAACAGTGTCCGTTACATAATTGTCCAGTCTTTTTCTTAGAGTATCCTCGTTATCATCACTTCGTCCACTTCCTTTCTTACCCCGATTCAAACAACGCTCCATGCATTTTTCTTTACTACAATCAAAGAAGAAGACTCCTTTAATCTCTGCTTTGCCGTTCATTGCCTGGAAGAAACAAAAAATAAAGAAATAGTAAGTCGAAATAAGTCTAGGTTTTAAACATTTATTGTCACATAAAAATTATTAGGTTATTTTTTATTTCTTAGTCTCAATTGGCTCCCTCCCACAGACAAAAGTTCTGGACATTCAACTTTTTCAGTCAAGCATGCAAAGCAAAGCTGAAGAACTTAAATGCAACTACATGCAAGCATGAAAAAGGTAAATAAACTCA
This sequence comes from Andricus quercusramuli, assembly GCA_932178445.1. NCBI lineage: Eukaryota > Metazoa > Arthropoda > Insecta > Hymenoptera > Cynipidae > Andricus > Andricus quercusramuli. Next base: position 99,414 of record CAKNXH010058839.1, read on the forward strand.
AGTGTAAGTGTGAGGAATTCCCAATTCGAAAGATTCAAAGTGAAGCATTCATAATTAACATCATGACCCGCGTGGAAGACTTGATGCCGAATCATGAGTGAAGGTTATAAAACAATGAAAATCCAAAATCAGTCAATCAGTTTTTACCATCGCGGATCTCATTGGCTCTTCTTGTTCGTTTGATCAGTCGACGACGCTAATCATCTATGCGTCTTATTGAAGATCGTCTCAATAAAATTCGTAGATCATTTTGAGGTGAACCATATTGCAGTTTAATATTTTTTAGTATTTTGCATAGTTTGACCGGAAAATTGAATTTTATCATTTTTTATAACATTTTTCACGTTTAAAACAAAAACTATGCGTGTTATTGGAAAATTGTCTTCATACAATTTGTAGATCATTTTGAGGTGAAATTTTTAACATTTTATCTTGCCTTGCATAGTTTGCGACCGGAGAAGGGAATTTTTTTTTATTAACTCCCATCTTCAAAAAGTTTTTGAAAGATTCATATACCTAAAAAAATATAAATACTTGTGGCACGATTTACACAATTCACTCAGAAAATAGTCACTATCCGCCGGACTACAAGAAATATATATATATATATATATATATATATATATAAATTGCACGAAAATCAATCTATAATTTCTTTCTTTTAAAAGTTAGCAAAAACAAACAAGCTTTAGTAGATAATTTTGTAATATTCCTCATACCAGAGATTCGAACGAGATTAAGGGGCATTTTCTGACATTTGTCAATTATTTCTGTAAAATGAATATAATTTACCTGAAAACTATGCTGAGTATGAAAAATTACTAAAATATAATGCAGCTACGGAGGCACACTGTCAAAATTGTGTTTCCTCAAAGTTTTATGCCGAAAGAAACAAAAATGAACGTAACGAATGTTTCGTTAGCTTGCTTTCCGTTCTTTTCTATATAAAATATAATTACCACATAATTTTGGCATTATGTCTTCGTAGCCACATTATCTTTTTATACTTTTTTAGACAGAGTTTACATGGTGTCTAGCGGACCGGGAAAAACCCGAGAATTTTATTGGACCGTGAAAAAACCAGGAAAAACCCGGGAATTTTGTTCAGGACTGGTAATTTTTTGTATTTGATCGAAAAATCAACTTTTTTCTACTTTCTCTTCCTTTTATTCCATTTCCACTTCATCTACGGTCACAAGATTCCTTCCTACGATTATCCTAAGTACCGATTTATGTAATTTTTGACGTTCTTATCCTAATGAGAAGGTATTGGTTTTATGTAAAAGTTGACTTAGTCGATTTTCATAAAATCTCCACGTTTTGAGACCCACTAAGTCAGAAAAAAAAACGATTTTTAAGAAAATGTCTGCCTATAGTCTGTAATCTGTCTGTAGTCTGTCTGTATTCTGTAGTCTGTCTGCAGTCTGTAGGCACGATAACTTTCGTAAAACTGATCAGATTGGATTGAGCTTTGGCACACTTTTTTAAGACCTAAAAGAAAAAGACAAGTTCGTTAGCCAGCTATTTTGGATCAAAATTCAAAAAGTTAGAGCATTTTCAAACTTTTTGAGACCATTTTTTTAATAGTTGAAAATTCTATGTACCTACAAGATTATCGTAAGAACTTTTTAAGTTTTCTTCAAAAAATCGAAAATTCAAATTTTGACCCCACAAAAAAAATAATGAAAAATCAATAATAATTCGATTTTGCGGTCAAACTATGCAAGATACAGGAAAAGATTAATTAACAAAAATTGTGCGCCTACAAGAGATCTACAAATTTGCGATGAATAATTTTTTATAGAACGCGTGGTTTTGGTTTAAATCGTGAAAAATGACATTACCAAATAAACAAAAAATCAAATTTTTTACATTCTCATTCTTACGAGAAGGTATTGGTTTTATCTGAAATTTAACTTAGCCGTTTTTCATTAAATCCCCACGTTTTGAGACCCGCTGAGTCAGAAAAACCGATGTTTAAGAAGCTGTCTGTCTGCAGTATGTAAGTAGTGTGTAGTCTGTCTGTCTGTAGGCACGATAACTTTCGAAAAAATGATCAGTTTGGATTGAGCATTGGCACACTTTTTCAATACCTGAAAGAAAAGGAAAAGTTCTTTAGCCAGCTGTTTTGGAAAAAAATTCAAAAAGTTATAGCATTTTCAAAATTTTTGAGACTATTTTTTTCCAGATTTAAAAATTCTATACGGCTATTCGTAGTACTCAGAAATTCAAACAATTGATCCGCACGAAAAACGACACAAACTACGAAAAAAATAAAGAGAAAAAAGTTGTTCACCCAAAAAAAAAAGCTACAAATTTGTTATTAATCATTTTTATAAGACGCCTAGTTTTTGTTTAATCGTGAAAAATGAAATTACAAATAAACGAATTTATTTTTTGAAAAAAAGACACAAGGTACAATAATATGTTTGATAACAAAATTGCTTTCAAATTAGATCTGAAAACTTGCTTTTAACCTTTTTTTCTCATGAGACTCGTGATAAGAATGTGAATTTTAGTTTTTGATGGTTTGACCTATAATTTCAAAAGTCCTATGCAAAAATGTGGGAGATGCACAATGATCGAGCGCGAAGCGCGAGATCCAACAGGTGCGCACCCTAGGCGCGCTCAAACTTGGGTAGATTTTTTCTATGTATATTATGTTAAAATTCCTATTTCTATGTATATGTTGACTTTGAAAAATCACAAAAAGACATCTAAAACTTGGTCGGGGGAAAAATATTTTACCGGGAAAAAATCGGGGAAAAACCCGGGACTTTCAAACTGCCTGATCACTAGACACCCTGGTTTAGTTTATAGCCAAATTATTTTTAATTTATCGAAATAATTGACAAATATCCAAAAAATACCCCTTCATTTGAAAAAAATTTGTAGGCATAGTATCATTCACGTTTAAAGTTTATATAATAAAAAATAAATAAATGGTCGCATATCTAGGCAAATCTGTTTTCTTTACCCATTTTCAATTCTTTTGAATTTTGCAAGGCCATGTTTAACTACGATTTTGACTGCTTGGTCAGAACTGATTAGAATTGTATCTATTCTTATCGAAGAAATAATGCTTACGTCATTTGTCATATTAGAATTTACTGAATGACAAATAACCTCTGATAATCTTTCCTCTTTCCCTTGAAAGCCGAATTTATACGTTCATACTTTTTTCTCATTTTATAACAAATTTTTAGACCTCCACATACATCGAAATTGAAAGACACTGCAAAAGTTTGAAATGCTATTCTTCTTCTCTTACACTTGAAAGCATTCGAATTTTTCTTTAATATCGTCAAACTGGGAGCTCTGTTTGCCTCAACCATCTTCAACCTAAAAGTTGTTGAACTCAAAGTTTTTTTACAAAAAGCATTTTTTTACGATTAATGAGTAGTTTGAAGGCAAATCTGAAATCTTGGAGAGACTTACGAAGATTTTTTTTTAATTCTTAGTATTAAGTCAAACAGAAAATGAAATCAAACTTTTTCGAAATACTTTTTTAATAGAATACTTCCTCATTCTACAGGTTGTGTTGGTTTAATAAATGTATATTTTTTGTAAAAATAGAACTGAATTTTATTTAATTCAAAAAAAGCTCGATACTTTTTTTATTTCAATATTTTAGCGTTTACGAACTATTCAAAAGTAATAAACAATAAAGAAAAGTCGAGTGCAAAAACGCTTTAATAGCCATAATGACAAAAAACCATTTTCTGATATACAAAAACATCTATAAAACGAACAGTTTTCAACTTATCTATTTCTTTTATGATACATTCTTGTTCAGATTTTAATGTGAAACAACACTTTCTACATAATAATGTAAAACGTTTTGAAATTATCAAAAAATAATCAATAGTAAAGAGTGCAAAAATGTTTTAATAACCTTGAAGACAATAAACGATTTTCTGTTACAAAAAACTTCCATAAAACGCACAGTTTTCACTTGATATAATTCTTTTATACGTCATACCTTTTTTGCTCAAATTTAATGTAGATTTGTAGAATAACAATTCATAAAAAATGTCAAATGAGTAAAAAAATATTTTTCTCCTCATTCTAAAAGGGCTCGATACTTTATTTTCGTTTTGAATATAAAATACTTGAAACTCATAAGAATAAAAAAGTATTCTGTAAAAAAAAGTCGAGTGCAAGAACTTTCAGTATCAAAATTATTGAAGCTCACACCGTGGAGGCTATATAATTTCCCCACTTTTAAAATTAAAGTTATGGATTGATAATTTATTCTTTTGAATCTAATAACTTTGCCCTTTAGAGGATTTGCAGTTGTTTTTCATATCGTAAAAACGAATTAAATATTCAGTTTTTATTCATCGTGTTACTTATAGACAAATATTAATTTAGGAATTAAAAAATGAGAATGAAAATATGTTGCTGATAGAAGGCAGGAAAAATATAAATTCTACAGTTTCATTATATTATTCAAGAGCTTCGTTTTATCTCGTAAATTATCAGTCTCAGGTTCGAACTCACCTTAGTCCAACCTTGCAGATTATCTTCGTTTCTCGGAAAACCGTCAATCATGAACTTCTTATGTGGATTTTCCGAATTTTGGATCGCTCGATCCAAAAGACTGCACGTAATTTCGACTGGGACAATAGTGCCATTTAGAATATGATTTTCTATCAATTCTCCGAATTCGGAATTTGGCTTGGTGCGTTCCTCCCGCAGAAGGTCGCCGGCTGACAGGTGAACATAGCCATACTTTTTGACAATGTTGTTGCACTGCGTTCCCTTTCCAGCACCAGGTCCACCCAATACAAACACAACTTCAGGTATTTTCGTAGCCGACATCGCTAAACTTCGCACAATTATCTGACAGACCTTGAACATGAAACTTTCACAGGTTTCGCGTCCACGCGATCAATTCTGACCTCTAACCCCCGTAACTCCTAACCTATAAGGCTAACCTCCCTACCTTCCCCTCGAATACACTCGAAAGCCATGATCATGCTCGAAAAGTCTCGAATCTCGAAATACGATTTTCGGCAACTTCAGAGCTAAGGGACGCGCACTTAATTTTCGCGCATGACATTGGATGAAAGGAAACAAATAATTATGTAATAACAACAATAAAGGAAATATTAATAAGAATAATGTCCTACGGATAATGCAAAGATTATTCACAGCCTAGTAAGTACTTTCAGTGTTGTTATATTTTGATATTCTTATAGACGTGGACGAGTCATCCGAGTTTAGAGGTTAGGGTGCCGCCACACATTCTAACCTTGGCTTTCGGTTTTCGGTGTTTGAATGCGCTTATTTACGAGAAATAAAAGTTAATTTTATATTATTGTATCAGTTAGAGAAACTAGAAACGAGTATTACAAGAATTCTTTTAAAATTGATGTCAATGGTATGAGTAACTAAAGGCAAATTCGTTCATCCGCTGCAATGAGCAATAGTCGCGAGTTTGAGTCGCAATTTTGTTCCCCTCAGTGTGTTTTCATGTTTTTTTTTTTTAAATTTGGTATATATAATAATATAATAAATTTACTTTTACTTAATTTCTTGCACTTCTTATTTGATAAATTAAATATTAGGTATATAAAGATTAGGATTTTTGAAAATCGAAAGTGGATAGTGCTAAAAGTTGTTTGACGTGTCGTTACAAAGAAAAAACTAATGTCTTTTTGAAGTCAAAAATGGTTCTACAGTGTTGTGCGGTCAAAATGTTGTTTTTTATCATTCAAGAAATATCTGTATACTGATAAAAAAATGTACATTGAAAAAATATAACTTTTGTTTAAGTTGTCATTTTTTGTTTATGAGCAAGAATAACATTTTTTTAAATTTGGGCATGCCTTTAGTTCGTATTAGAGGAGTAATCTATCATGGCTTAGAAAACTTACTTCATAGACTTTACGGCTATTAAAAAAGGCCACGAACCAAATTTTTAAGAAATGTTACGTTTAAAAAAATATAAAATCAAAGGAAATCCTGCCTTGTTTTCCTTTTAGAACTATAATAGGTACCCATAGAAGATTTTTTCTTAATTAATGCGCTTCAGAAAAATTGTATACTTTCACTTTTATTAAAGCTGATTAAAGTTACTTTCCCATTTTCCCAAAAAGTAAATAATTTACTCCACTTAAAAATTCAAGTTCCACAAAAAAAAAAGTTTTAAACTATCACTTCAAAAAGTTTCATGCCATTTTCCCACAACACTCATAGGACTTAAAAATACCAGTGATCTTTGTGGGAAATTTACAGTAAAGTTCGCCCAAGGAGCGGTGTAAAATTACACACAAAATAATATTCTGTAATTTCCCCTAAATGTTGTGGAATTACATAGATCTTCACGGTAAAATTATCATGATTCTTGATCTAAATTTCTCACAAAGATCACTGGTATTTTTATGTACTATGATTGTTGCGGAAAATTACACGTTCATTGTAAATTTCATAAAGTTATGGTAAAATTCCTTCTGTAATCACTGTCAACTTACATGACATGTGTAATTTTCCCGCAATAATCATAGGAAAAAATTACAGGACGAAATGTATTTTTCAATAGCATTTTTTACAGTGATGCTGTGCAGTCACGTGAGTCGAATTTCCCATGCAAAATGGTACCCTTTCGAGCACGCTTGGAACATGGGATTTTTCAAAATTGTGTTTAATTTGAGAAAAATTCAAAGCGACTCAAATCACTTCGAAAGTAGGATTCCGCAAAATCGAAACTGTTGGATTGGTTTTGAAATAATATCAATCTTAAATAGCGCTGATCGTGATTGGAATAAAAAATTCGGCTCCGACGTGGAGTCGAATATATCAATTGCGCATTCTTTATAAGTTTATACTATAAAAAAACACGTTTTATTTTCAAACAAAAACTCTATACTTTTTTGTAATCTTGTTGTATATAATTTAAAATATCAGCAAAGTAAAAATTATATTTCAAGTGCAAGTTTTAAACGTCTAAAGGATAACACACACACGCAATAAAGAATATAACATTTCAGTATTCAAAATATATTTAGATTGCAACTATGTAACACTTGAAATATTACCAATTTTTTATCGTGAGAAGGTTTGTCTGCTTTTTACCAATTACATTTTTCTTTAATGTATTTGTAAAATGATGGGATATTTGCATAAATTTTAGATAACATATTGTTTAAATACTGCAGAAAGTTCTAAAAAATGGTAGTTGATTAAAATAAATGTTAATAATTCATTTCTGTGAAGCAAATATTGAAAAAAAGTATCGAAAAGCATATTCAAACAGATATTTGACCTTGACATTCAGAAAGCAGCATGCCAACCAATCCTGGTTAAATTGTTTGGAAGGCTGATTGGCTAAGCCCTACTTTCGGCGTGACAGCCTATCGGCAATGCGTTATTTTCCCGTAGAAATTAAAAAAGGATACTTCTTCAAGCTGAAAAAATTAAAACTTATTCAGAAAAACTTTCCTCAAGTAACCACATTCAGCTTTTAGTGCTCTTTTAATTTCACGAGGAAAACACACATTTTAAAATATGCAACTATCCTATTATGTCTTTAAATTGTTACTTTTCCTATGCAGGTAGATACTCGAACAATGTTGATCATCGGAAAGTGTTTGAATTTCACATGCACGTCTCTCCTCCGCTCAAAGTACTCTAGTCATAAGTTCAGTCCCTGCACAACAAATCTTTGCGCCTGTATAAGATTGTTGCATCTCTCCCTTGTAAATACAGAACTACAACAAGATAGAAGATGTTCCATGCTACCAGTGCAGAGAATTTCGAGGCGGATAAAGTCTACATTTTCCCACAGTCGAATGGGATTTGTGGAACAGAAACGACAAATGGGGCTAGCTGCGAAATTTGTACATAACTCACCGTCTAAAATTCAGCCATATATGAAATTGATGAGGATAGACAAACCAATAGGTAAGTAATTATGATTAACAATATAAATATTTTAATTAATGCGAACTAGAAAAATAAAAACGGATATTAAATTGGGTATGGTTGCAGGTTCCTGGTTACTTTTCTGGCCTTGCGGATGGAGCATAGCAATGGCTGCACCCGCAGGTTCACTTCCGGATCTCAAAATGTTGGCTCTCTTCGGCCTGGGAGCTTTCGTTATGCGAGGCGCGGGATGCACGATTAACGATTTGTGGGATCAGGATATCGACAAGAAGGTATACAATCAAAGTAAATGATTGATTGACTGCATTCGAATAGATCGTGTTCCCCTACTCAATCCGTGTTTACCGCTGGTCCGAGAAACTGGATGTCTCTTAGTTTGTAATTGCTTAAATCAGAAAATTAAAATTTTCAATATGTATAATTTTGAATGATTATTTTAAGCCTGTCGGCAAGTCACTTTTTATACATTAGTTTCTTTTTTTTAAATTGAAATTCCAAGTAACATTTTCCGTTTCTTCACTTTTTGTTCTCTACTTTTTTGCTTATTTGTCAAAATTATTTTTTCCTCATTTGTCAGCATTTCGTTTTACTTTTTCGAAATTTTCTGAGATTGCAAAAATAATTTAACATTTTTAAGTTTAAAGCTGAAAAAATTGTACAATTAAAATTGAATTTTTATTATTTTTTTTTTACGATGTAGACAATTTAAATTGAAGTCGTTTGAAATTATACAGATTTTGGAATTAAAATCGCTTGAATTAGAATAATTCAAAATTGAAAGCGTTGAATGACTTGTTAATTCAAAATTGTATTTTTTTAAATTTACTTTGTTCAAACTTGTACATTTTTCAGTTGCATTCCTTCATAAATAAATAATGTGAAACTAGTAACTTGAGAAATTACATAATTTTAGATTGTAAATAAGACCATTTGAAATTAACATTTTTTTAATTTATGCTTTAAAAACAGACTGGGTAAAAAAATTGTTCATGAAAATTGTGCATGAAGAAAAAATTTTCTGGTTTGTTAGTGGCTTTTATCGAGAAAAGGTTAAGAAATATTCCTCCCATATTATCATTGCAGGTTGCATTGCACGCCGCGGCATATATAAAATTACACATAATAATAGGGTTTATTAATCAAAATTAGATAAAATAGCATTCTTAAAAATTATTATTGTTTATTAAAAATAATCTATGCTTTTCGTAACTTTATGAACAAAAAATTTTTAACTTCAGAATAATTATTGAAAATAATTAAATTTTATAATTTGAAGTCTTTTTTTCGGCAACTCGATTTTTAATTTTTAGTACACTCTTTCATAATTCTTCTAAGAATTTAGTCTTTTTTAGATGATTTTTCTTTCAAAAAACGTAAAAAAACTGTTGTAAAAGGTTTCATTAAACCGATTTAAGAATTTTTAATTTTTATCACACTTATATATCTTGTTGAACGATTAAATTTAAAAAAAATTACAATTCTTTAATTTCATCAGATTTTGTATGTTACATTAGGTGTTTCAAATTTAAACCTGTAAAAATTCGACTTTCGATTTTTGATGATCAATCCCCCTCCAATTTGTTCGTTTTCTGGAAAAAGAAATTTATTCATTTTTTCAATCGGTCAGCATTAATCCATACCCCCGGGCCTTTGAAATTAACACGGGGTTTTCAATGGCAAACGCTCGGGTTTTGAAATAATGAAAAAAGAGGTACTTTTGACTAAATTTTTGTAATTTAAAGTTTAGTCACCTTTGTAGGAATGTTTGAGGAATAATTTGCACTCCAAAATTTTTTATTTTAAGACCATGCCGCCCAAACTCCTTGTTTTGTGTCCGGAAAATGCCCCAACAATACAAGAAAACAGTTTTATGTAATATTCATGCTAAAGACAATGTTTTTTGTAACTTTTTCAACATGAATTATTTTTATTCGATAAGTGACAAATTTCAAAGTATTTTATAACTAATTTTGAATTTTTCAAACAATTTTTTTTGCCTTCAACTCGTGAAAAGTTATGATTTTTCGGGATAAATGATATAGTTGCTGAGTTTCAGGAATAATATTTCTTGTTAAAGATATTTGGAAATTATTTTTAAAAATCTCATTTGCTTCAAGAATTTTTCTCCTGTAATTCGTAAAAAGTTATTATTTTCTAAAATTAATTACACACTCAACGAATATTGAGAGTAATATATTTTTTTAACGATATTTGGTAATTATTTAAACAATTTTCATTGGTTTCAACCATTTTTCCCCCTGTAAATCTTGAAAAGTCACTAATTTCTGGAATCAATAACGCAGTTAATGAATGCTAAAAGTGATAATTTGTGTAAGACATTTTTTTAATTACATATGTAAACAACTTTTATTTGTTCAAACAATGTTTTACCCTGGTAAATCTTTAAATGTTACTATTTTAGGAAATTAACAATTCAGCTAATGAATGTTAAGAGTGATATTTATTGTGGAGGACAGTTTTGCAATTATTTATACAATTAATAATCATACAATTACGCCTTTTCATAGGAAAGATGGCGAGAATTCTTGTTTTTTGGAATCTCTTACACATTGTCGCTTATTATTCGGTATTTTCTGATTTCAGTACTTATACCCTAATTGTTTAAATGTTATAATTTTTAAATTCTTCCGTTTTGTGAAATGTCCAGGTTTTGAGACCTTCTGAACCCTTAAAACTGGTTTTCACGAATGTGCCTGTGTGTATGTATGCATGTATGTATGTTTATATGCATGTCTGCTTTATGCATGCCTGTATGTATTTCGGTCTGTGAACAGGATAACTTTTGAATGAATTATCTATTAGATTGGCCTTTAGTATACTCTTTCAGTGTCGGAAACTGAAGGTCAAATTCTTTAGCCAGCTATTTTGGATAAAAATTCAAAAAGATAGTCGAACAATTTATCTCTACGGCTTTTTTTGATAAAAAAAAATTATCAGAGTTATAGAATTTTTAAAATTAAAAAAAAAAACGAAAATAAAAATTTTAAGCTAACAACGCACGATATGAAAAAAGTCAAGAAAAGAAAAAATTTTCTTTTTGAATGTCCTACAAGATTATCATAACAACTTTTTGAATTTTCTTGAAAAATCCAAAATTTAAATTTAGAGCGCACAAAAAATAATGAAAAATAAAACGTGTAATTTTGCGGTCAAACTACACTGTAAAAAAGTTTGTGTAAATTTACATCCTGCGACGATGGAAATAATTCGATCGGTGTGTCACATAGTAAATAAGCAGAATTCTGTAAAAATACATATTTTTCTTCTCAACCTGCGTCCGCTCTAAAGAAATACATGCAGGACGTAAACTTCCCCTCGTCGACCGTGAAATTACGTACGGGTCGTAAATCAATATACAAAATATAAGATACTTGAGCTACTGTCCGAAATCTCGTTGAATTTTGTTTTTAGCTTTTATAATGGAAAAGATATTTTGAGATTTGGTTTCCAAAAAATGTTTCAGTTATTCAACTTTTAATATTTTTTTCCCCTGTGACTTATTCCTAATGTTCCCTGATTAACAAATTTCCCTGACTTTTCACTCATTTTGCATGTTTTCTCTAACCTGTGGCCATCTTGCTACTATTCACAACTTTTTATAGAGGTGAAAATATTTTAAAGCTACTTTCTGTATTCAAGGGAGAAAACGGAATATAACCACTTGACAGTCTCAAAAATTTATAAATTTCCAATTTCGACACGAGCACCGCAACGGGACTTAACGTGCAAAATAACGTAAACAAAAATTAAAACGAACAAAATGCGCACCCATTGGTAAGAGGCCGTTCGGGCGTCTCCATAACTCATCGTTTGGCACGAGTTCCACTCGCTAGTCCCGAATGGTCCAAATTTACGTCCTGAAAATAAATCTGAGGTGTTCGTCCGTGCGGACTTACTCCCTCGCGATAGAAAAGCACACATCGTTAAAATTTACATATACTTTCGTAGAGTTAAAGTCCGAAGTAAATTTATCACCTTACGTAAACTTACTATGTCCCACGCCGATCGAATAATTTCCATCATCGGACGTAGTAATTTTACAGTCGACTGCATATAAAACAACCTTCGTTCTATTTTCACATGGTTACCTAAAGTGAAGTCACACTAGGTTGTAAATAAGTACTGTAGTATCGTAAATTGATCAGATTACACATTGTAATTTGAAAATACACTGCTCGTATAATTACTAGCTGATTGTAAATATTGCCAAAGCGAGGGTCTGTGACAGAGCCAACGAGCGCGTCCTCGAGTTGCGGATAGAGGGTCCCTGCACCAAGGGTTTCTGCTAAGCGAAGACGTAACAACCGTGCCGAACGGTGAAGGGCACCTGCGTGAGGTGTCTTGAACGGTGACTCTGGGATACTGGGCGACCTCTGAGAGTATGCAGCCTTATTCTTGTATGCGGGGCTCTAAAAGGACGAATAAACCCTTTCCTAGCTGCTTGTGGGAACAACAATAAAACCACCAAAAAGTTGTAGATGCAGTTCAAAACGATCGAACGTGCAGAGCAGCCAACAATGTGTCGGCAAACATTGCCGATCACCTTAGAGTTCGGGGTGCTGAAAATAATTTATATGGAAACACGACGACGAACCGGCGAAATGCCCACATTGAGTGGACGAAATAACTTAAGGATGGGTTGCTAGACTGCTACGATACCAGTATTATCCCTGTTCACCGAGGCTTTATAACGCGTATGCGTACTCTGTGGTGCCAGAAACACCCAGAGCTTCAGCACGTTTCGCATCAGTCATTGCGAAATCAAAGTGCGTACCTCTCGAAAAATGGATATGTACGCGGAGTGCTTCCCCAACCGCTGCTTGAACAAGCTGCAGACGAATATGACGAAGCGACATTAAGACCAACCGCGAAAAGCAGGCACCTTCTGAGAGATGATAGCGATTTCAGGACACGATCTGGCTGAAATAGATAAATAGATGCTTCCCTTCGTGAGAATATCTCGCAAGAGTCCGACCTCTGGACCATCAACTGCTCAGTTTATGGTGCTGCGAGAACTTTGGCTGATTCAAATCGAAGACTAAAACCGACGATGGATCAAAAGACCAAAAGACGCTTACATCAACTGAACAAGAAAATTGGATGGGCAAGACAGAATGCGTCCCGTGTTCAATGTGTGATTGACTACATAACATCTGGTAGACCGTTTACGGAAAGGGTTCGAAAGTTCGCCCAAGAACTAAGGATCTTGAATCACACACTAAACAAGTCAAAGCTGCTGACAATCTAGCAGCACATTGTTGACAAAATACGGCTGTTATCTGACGCAAGGAGGAGAATACAGAAGAGGGAGAGAAGGATCAGAGAAAATCAACAGTTTCTCGCTGACCCATCGCGCCTCTTCAGCGATCTCCCTGTTTCTGACAAAAATCCACCCACGCCCAAGGAGGTAGAGACTTTTTTGAGAGAAGTATACAAGATCCCGAAAACACTGAAGTTGAAAGAAGATACTGATAATATCATCCGCTTTAAGGAGTCTTGCGTCAACCTCATAACATCTGAAGAGGAATGTCCACCAATCACTGCCGAAGAGGTAACAAAAGCACTTAGGGGCACGAAAAACTTTTGCGCTGCAGGACCAGATGGTATCAGGAACTTCTGGTGGAAGAAGTTTTTTTTTTATTATCTTTTTATTTTATCTATTTGTAATGTTTATTTTAAATTTTAATTCATCTATTTATCTATTTATTATATATATATATATCCACCCATCTCACGGTTGTGAGACGTGGCCATAGGTGTGATTTACCGCGGTTCTACTGGGGGCTATTGATATTTTTTAGATGGTGGTTGCTCTTAGTAGGACCCTGCGGTGGTTGTTTAACTATTTTTTAAATTGCGCGCGCGCGCGCGCGCGTGTGTGTGTGTGTGTGTGTGACGTGCGCCGAAAAAAGAGGGCTTACTCTGAAAAGTAAGATTTTTCAGGGCGAGCGGTCGAAGTCGACCGGATAGACGCGACTTTGAGAAGAGAGGGAAGACTCACGAAATCTTCCCTCTCCACTTACCACTTCATTCTCACGAGGAAAGAGATAGGTCGCAGACGCGTCTCACGCACGGGTATAGATAAGACGCGGAGATGTGGTGGTGAGTGGTGGGAGGTGGGAGGTGTTTCACGGGATCTCGAGCTCTCGAGTGAAAGCCTGATTTCGCGGGTACCTAACAACTCAATTATTAGCAATAATAACGTTTGAAATTTTTGTCGATGGTTTCATTAAAAAGGGCAACTCAAAAACTGTCGAACGGTGTAAAAACCTCGATTTCGATTTTTTTAGAATAAGCCCCCTTTCGTCGACGCACGTCACACACACACACACACACACACATATATATATATATATATATATAAATTAATTTAATTATTTTTACACACCAAAATCTGGCCCGCATATTCATCTCATATTCAAAGTCGGAAACGCCCATTCCTTAGTGGCTGGTGTTAGGACACACTATACTTTTACCGGAAAAAGCAACTTGACCAACCCAGAGAATTACAGGCCAATAACTTGTTTAAACACGTTGTTTAAAATCTTTACAGCTGTCCTAAACAACACGATTGTTCGAAGTATTGAGCCTGTGTGGAGAGAGATGTACGAACAACGAGGCTCGAAAAAAGGTGTAGCAGGCTGTCGAGAGAACCTGCTAATTGACAGGTGTGTCTGTAAAGACGCTGCCGCCCATCAGCGCGTCCTGTCAATGTCCTGGATTGACTACCGGAAAGCTTTCGATTCAACCTCTCATAGACTTATCATCTGCCTAATCACCGCGAGCATAAGGTCACTTATGTATATGTAGGGATGACCTGAAGATCAATGCTTCTGGTAAAAGCATACTGCAGCTTACTCTTAGTATCATCAAGAAATACACAGGAGAGATTGGTATGAACTTTGGATTGGAGAAGTGTACCAAGATTCATCTGAAGAAAGAAAGATTACTGGCGTTTCCAAGGACCCTGAGCTTGTTGATGTAAGTGTTATTAGACATCTTAACACTGGAGAGACCTATACATACCTGGGCGTGCGTCAAAGCCGCTTTCAGAACGTAACATCAGTGAAGAAATCTCCGAAGCAGATACAAGCATCTTCTTGGACAGATTTGGTCCTCGAATCTGTCGGCGTTGAACAAGGTATTTGCGACTAACATGCTTGCTTTCCCGGTTTTATTCTACTCGTTTGGGGTGGTTCAGTGGGCGAAGAACGAGAGTACGGTCCCTGATATTGCCACACTTAAGATCATCAATATGCATAAGAGCTGGCATATCAATTCGTCCGTTCCGCGCTTATACATATCACGCCGTAAAGGCGGACGGGGACTTCTGAATCGCCATTGTCTTCATAACCGAATAGTTCTAAGTATAGCTACATCTTTGCAAATGGCATAGATCCTCTCCTAAAAATGGTCAGGAAACACGAAATATTTGGCAAAGGAGTGTGCCTTTACAAAGCGACCGTGCGCTGCGCTGTCAGTGTTGTGACCCATGCACGATAGAACCAAAGATATTAGGACCTAATATCTTTGCTAGAACCTGCAATTTTCATTTTATCTTCTTGGAATTTTTTTCATATGCTCAGTATGGCTTGGACTTAATGCTTAGGGGTGCGTGGAATAAAAACAAATATTAACTTGTAATGATAATTGCATTATAAACAAATTCTACTAAAAAA
>CAKNXH010058841.1:0-150325 GCA_932178445.1 Andricus quercusramuli
TTTGTAACAAAAAAACTATAAAACAAAAAGAGTCGCATTTTAATCTCTAAAATTATATATTGTTCGTCACTGCTAATTTTAATGGAAACATAATTTTAACAAAAAACGTAAATTTACTTCTTTTATCATATTACTGAGAATGTAAAATTGTTTTGTTTAGAAATAAATCACTGAAGAGGACTCCCACATGAGTCGAAACGTCTGATTAAAAAACACCGTTTTTTGATTACTGGACCCTAAAGCCCATACCAAGAAACACCAACTTATTTAATACCAGAACGTCAATACAATTTAAAATTATATATATATATATATATATATATATATTATGATAAATATTATAATTATGAAATTAAAAGTTACAATTGTCAATAATGTAATATAAATTTTTGACATTTTAATGTCTGAATGATTTTAGTGTTTTAGTCATTTAGTGATTCGCAGACTGGAAAATATCTTACGTAAGTAATGGTTTTGACCCCCCCCCCCCCATGTAAGACAGCGTAGGAAAATGACCCCCCACACACACACACCAAAAGAATTTACGTAATTCATGCACGGTCCCTTTAGTGCAATGACATTTATTGTATGTCTAATAAATGCATATGTGTATAATTGCATATATGCCGAGGTATATGTAGACTGTGGCCAGATGCAAAGAATTTTCAGTCCATCTAAATGCCGACTCTTCTCGACCGTTCGTCGATCTCGAGAAAAGATCGACAACTGTTATGGCACGTGCTTCAAAGGTAAATGCCCAAGAACATGGTCGTAGGAACGACTTTCATCCAACAATTGCAATAATCAGAATGTATAATTGTATATTGTCATTAAATTCAACAAATGATATGCAAAGCATTTATAAATATAACATAAAAACAAAACGAGATATATTTGTTCATCATAAAAAATTGTATCTATTCTAAAATATCTTGGATAGTAGAACCGTCGGCTATTCTCTCTAGCATTGAATTGTCCGACGGCTCGTTAAAACCGTCAAACGATAAAACCGAAAAGTTTCATCACTATAGATTACTTCAAGAATATTGTCAACGTCACTCAGTGTTGTCACTCAATATCCTTTTTATCAAAATTCGAATGAAAATTACTCTCGGAATTTACCCCTAGCTATGTTATTATAAACAAGATTTTTTATCAATCTGTTACCATCTCATTTCTTTATACATTCCAAAGAGATCTTAAAATCCGAACCTACACCTATGGCCATAACAACTTAATAAAAATAAATCGATAAGTTCCGCAACCATTAATAGAAACTATTAAACCCAAATTTGATGACTATCGCAATTCGAGCCTCTAATTCCTTCCTTCAATCATAAATCATGAGATTCCTCATCAAAGCACGCGATACGGCTGCTACAATCCTGCATCAAAGTCTCGGTTAAAAAAAAATCTAAGGATATGTTAGCGATAGTACCGAGGACAAGAATGACGGCAATGACGGTAGGCACGTGCGAATAAAATGGAATGTTGGAATTACATAGTTGAGAAAGGGGTTCTCTACGTGAATTACTAAAAATGTGCGCAAGGTGTAACATTGGACATACCGGCGCACTTGTATCATACGCTCCACGCGTCTCGACGTCTGTGGCCAATGACTGTGCAGAATGTGCCGAAGCTTGTGGCTCCCTTGGGGGTCCTAGTTGAGAGACCCACCTCCTGGGGGGCTACATGTGTCGGGCCCCTTACACCCGACCCCACCACCCCTGACGTCCCATTTAAGCCTTTCAAGTACCCGACAGTGCTTCGGCCTCAGGAATTACCGGAATCATTATTTTATTGTGATTCCCTCCTATCACCCAGTCACGGATAACATTCTCAAATCTCACCCGAAGAAAGTGCTCCAAGGAATCAAAGATGGGACAGCGGGGTTACGACTACAAATTTTGATGTACACCAGAATTTAAGGATTCAAAATAATTCCCTTGAATTTTTTTGGGTTCTGTTGAATTCTTTTTAATGATTTTGAAGTATCTTGAATTGTTCTAAAGCCTTTTAAGTTCTTTTAAAGTCTTTTGCATTATTAGAAATAAATGCATGGAAAAGACTTTAAAACAATTGAAAAGACTTAAAAATAATTCAAAATAATTCAATAGGATCCAAAAGAATGCAAAATAGTTCAGAACCAGGTTTACACCTGAATTTATTATTCCGGTTAACCCGTCAGATGGGCCATAACTTTCTTTAGGACTTCTTACAATAACATCATATTGTGTCTTGTTCAATTAGTGAAGAATATAGTTTGTGTGACCACAGTTTGGATTCGAAATTCTAAGAGAAAAGTCAACAATTTTTTTCTGTTTACACTTCTGGGATGTCTTATGATCATTTTCAATCCAGAAAAAAAATCGTCTGGGCGTGGTACGTGGCGCTACGGGCCACAGCACAAAACAATATTGCAGAGTTTAGACAACTAACCCCATATTGGAGCGTATAGCCTGGAGGTACCAGTTCAACATATTTTGAGGATAATAATTAAAGAGTGGAATTTCATTGCCTCATAACATTTCATATTTGAGAATCCAAAAAAGGACTGTAGGTGCTGACTGAATCCCTTCAATCCCTTCAACAAATTAAAAAAAAAGACTTGAATGGCCAATCAAGTTCAACCAGTCCCCACCATGGGGCTCTCTGGCCAATCACAGGCATTGTAGAGAATACATATACAGGGTGTCCCAGACTCAAGTGTCCGGACTTATATAGCCGTATAAAAATAAAAAAAATAAATCGAAAATTCCTTTTCCAAAAATCAGTTGAAGTTGTAGTTTTTAAGTTATGAAATATTTAAACTGGACCAGTCAGGAGCGCCGTATAAACAGCCGTGTGTTCGTGAACGGGGTTTCAACACAGTGTTATCGAAGGGAGCGCAGAGGTGGGGTTAGCGACGAGAGAACACTACGTTGGAATCCCGTTCACGCACACACGGCTGTTTATACGGCGCTCTTGATAGGACTAGCCTAAATATTTTATAACTCAAAAACTAAAACTCCAACTGATTTTTGGAAAAGGAGTTTTAGATTTATTTTTTTTATTTTTATAGGGCTATATAAGTCCGGACACTTGAGTCTGGGACACCCTGTATAAGAACAACATAACCTGAAACTTCAGTTTCAGGTCAGCCCTGAAGAAGTGAACTGCAATGTTCACGAAACGTCGGCAACATTCATAGCTTCGCACACGATTGAAACCCGAAAAATCCTTCAATTTTAAATTTAAATTTATTATAATGCATCATCGTGAAAGTATTGAATCTATTATTAAAGAACTCTACGGGGGGAGTTTTCTTACTAAAACTTTTACTTTTAGTAAGCTCAGGTCTTCTTAAGCTAAGCTACTAACATCTTTAGCTTTCTTAAAACGGTGTATGGACAATAACATCGTCTCAAAATTCTTACAGTTGAAAAACCATTTGGCAACATCTAGATCCAAATCAATTCTACATAAAACACGTTTGCTTCTCTTAAAAGAAAGAATACAGCATACCAAATTTGCCTTGCACACTACCTCCAAAAAACTATTAAAACTTCACCTTTCCCTCGCAAACACTCTCAGATTTGACATTTGGTCCACATTGGACCGCATATCATTTGACCAATCCCAACGAATTAAAGATTTTTGCACTGAGCAACAAAAAATAAAATTTGACAAATTATTTCCAGTAAATCGCGCATCATTAACTAATACAATAAAAAACATCTGTAACCATCATCTCAGCAATGAAATTATTTCAGCTTTATCTAAAGGACATAATTTTGCAGTCGCTCCCTCCAAAACCCCAAAAGAAGAAATCATCAGTAATTTGGAATCCACAATAATTATATACCCTTCCACCCGAAAAAGCAAATGACATACGGCGTAGGACAGCCATCATTTTACGCGAAGCCCAACTTCCTCCTCAAACTTAACAAAACAAGAAAAAACAGCTATTAAAGAACTCAATCAGAATAAAGACATCATAATATTATCCGCAGACAAAGGTAATACAACAGCAATAATGAATAAAGAAGACTATAGCAACAAAATCATGGACCTTCTTACTGACGATACATATAAAAAACTTAAAAAAGACCCCACGAAAACAATAGCAAAAAAAAAAAAAAGCCTCCTAAAAGACTCAAATCTTGACAATACAATATCTGAATTAAAACCTACTAATCCGATCCCTCCAAAACTTTACGAACTCCCAAAAAACTCACAAAAACAACATCCCACTCAGACCGATCGTCAGCGCAATAAATTCACCAACTTACAACATAGCACGCTTTTTCGCCAAAAAACTTAAGCCTTTCACAGAAAACTCTATCACACACGTCCAAAACACTTTTGTGTTCATCAAAAAAATACAACAGACTCACATTCAACCCCAAGACATCCTAGTAAGTTTCGACGTAGTATCTCCCTTCACAAAAGTACCAATCTCTGATACAATCGATATTATTAAATCCTTCACAAACTTCCCCTCCAATCTCACACCTTTGATAGAACATTGTCTTACTAATACCTATTAATTTCTCTTTCAATATGGGATCTCCAATCTCATCTGTGATAGCCAACATTTTCATAAAAAATGTAGAAACTAAAATCTTTAACAAATCCAAGCTTAAACCGGAATTTTAGTGCCGTTACGTTGACGACATTCTTGTCATCTGGAGACATGGACTAGACGAACTAAACAAATTTTTCGATTTCATCAATCAAATACACCCTAATATCCAGTTCACTATGGAAATTGAACAAAACGGAAAATTACCTTTCTTGGACGTACCAGTTTATAAAAGATCCGATAACACATTAGAACATGATGTTTACAGAAAACCCACCCATACAAACAGATACCTGCATGCCTCCTCCCACCACCACCCAACTCAAAAGCCATCGGTAATCATTTCCCTTGTATACAAAGCTGTCTCCATAACAGATGAAGATAACTTACAAAAGGAATTACAAAATGTTAAACAAATCCTAATACAAAACGATTACACAAATAAACAAATTAATAAAGCAATAAGAAAATACACTCAAGAAAACAAATCAGCACAACCTACTAAAGAAAGAGAGAGAAAGACGACCACCACCCTACCCTACATTTAAGGTATCGCAGAACAAATAGGAAGAATTCTCAACAAACACAATATCCAAATTATATTTAAGCCACCTGCAAAAATAGGGCAACTTCCAAACAACCCTAAAGATAAAAACGAAACTTTCAGTGATCCGGGAGTATATAAAATCCCTTGTTATTGTGGCAAAGTCTATAATAGAGAAACCGGGAGGGCGGTAAGTCAACGTGTAAAGGAACATGAGAGTAAAGTCAGGCTAAAACATTTCACGCAATCAGCAATAGCTGAGCATCATATCGAAACAGGACATAGCATCTTATTTGACAAAACAACCGTCATCGCAAAAACGTACAATAAATTCCCAAGAAAACATAGAGAAGCAATCGAAATCTTGAAACACCCTAATAACATCAATGGGGACAATGGATATAATACCAATCCGATTTGACTTTCCGTCCTCCCGGGTTTTTTAAAAAAGACTTGATTGGCCAATCAAGTTCAACCAGTCCCCACCATGGGGCGCTCTGGCCAATCACAGGCATCGTCGGCAACATTCATAGTTTCGCACACGATTGAAACCTGAAAAATCCTGAAATTTTAAATTCAAATTTATTATAAAAGTGTAATGTTCTATCTGTAATAATTTCGGAGTTATGGTCCTCACGACTTGGTTTTATAAGAGAATAATTTCTTGTAAAACAAAAATTCTAGTTTTTTAAAATAACTCATGTTCTAGGGTAGGGTGGGGCGAGATAGTTGCCTTTTTCACGATAGTATTTAAAATCTGCTAATTCATTGCTTGCAAGTAAGTATGGATGGATTTTAGTCATCGATAGCTTAAAATGTTCCTTTTTGGCCCCGCTTTATAGACTCGTGTGGCCTTTTTGAAAATTTCAATATGGCGGGCCAATATGGAGGCGAGAAACCAGGAAAAAATCGAAAGGTCAAATCAAAAAGCTTCTAAGAAAAAGGATCATCGTTCGATTCCATTGATTAAGGTCGTTAACTGTTGCCAATTGACGTCCTCAAAAAATTAGTGTGGTAGGTTGATGAAATTCAATATGGCGGATCCAAGATTAGAGTAAAATTTCGAAATAGTCAGATTGATGCAAAATTTGGTTCTCGGGGGTTTTTGAGGTCGCTGATCACGAATCCGAGGTAAGATTTTCTAAATTCACAATAGCGGATCCAATATGGCGCTGAGAGACCCTGAATATCCAGCCAGGTTAAGAAAAAATGAACAGAATTGTCTTGGTGGTACATGTACGGGGGTTTTTGGGGTGATTGAACACGAATCCGATGTCAGATTTTCAAAAATCCAAATGGCGGATTCAATATGGCGGCTAAAATCTCAAAATTGTAAAAATCTAATAAAAAAATCATCAGATTTTAGCCGCCATATTGAACCCGCGGTGCTTAGAAAATAATTTAATTGGTGCGCTTTAATTCTGGTACAGATATACTTGGGACCAGGAATGGACTGGAAGGAAGTAATTTTTAAAACACTAATCTTCTTCCAGTTTTTTCACTACTTTTCGAAAATATTGAAGGGAATCAGTTCTTGTAAGATATTCAGCACCTAAAGCTCTTTTCGTGATGTGAAACTAAACAGTTTGAGCCAATAAAATTATACTTTTAAGTTATTTTCATGAAAATATGTTGATTAACATGTTTTTTAAAAAAATCAAAAATTGTGTTTTCTCAAAAAGGGCACAGGCGGTTTTTTGTTTGTGGGCTCAAAGTGATCGTGAAACATGCCAAAAATGTTTGAACAGAAAAAATTAGGAGGAACAAGCTGTATCACTAAGGTGGCCCTTATTTTTCACTTTCAGAATGTCTTTGCTCTAATCTTTAATCCTCCAGTTTTATTCGAAACCCAAAAAAATTATCTCCAGATTTGAGCCAATTCGTGCCTCAAAGACCATGAAGTTTTCCATTGATTTAATATACGAAAAGGCGGTTTTTTAAAATCTACGATTTAAACGCGATGGATGATATGTTACATACAATTCCGTGTTTCAGTATCTTGTTCAGAATTCGTCTAAGAATAAGATTTAAACATAAATTTTAAAGTTAATTGATTTCAAAGTATATTCTCTCAGAATACTTCGTAAGTGACAAATTGAAATTTTATGTAATATATAGATTTAATAACGCTTTTTGACATTTTTTCATACATTGTGATTAATCAGTGTTTTAAAAATACCCAGTATTTTTAAAACTAATTTCTTAATTGTTTAATATTGTTAAGAAATAATTTGTTTTTTCTTTAATATTGAGACAAACTTAAATGGCTTAGACAATTTTTTTTGTTTCAAATACTTTTTTTTCGCCATTTTTCCCGTATTGTAATATTTTCAGCTACTACTTTTTTTTTGAATTCTCTAAAAAGTCTAAACAAAATTTAAATGTTTTAAGCAATTTATTTTATTAATAATTTTTGTATTTATTTGATTTATTTCATGAGATTTTTATCGTTGGAAAGGAGAATATGCGTTCTAAAAATAATGCTAAGAAAATATAATGTTTGAATAATGTTTCGCCTTCTTTTTCTGGGTAAACTAAATAGCTTGACAAATAGATATTATTTAAATAATTGTGAAATTATTTAAACAAATTATTTTACTGTTATAAACAGAGTAAAAGTTATGAGTGTGGGTGTGATCAATCACTGACTTTCCAAAGTATAAAAAACGTATGGTAAATTAGACGATCCCATACTTCAAGTATTTCGAAATAGCATAGATAAAGTATATCTAAAGTATAGCTAAAGTATGGCTGAAGTATGCCTGAAGGATAGCTGAAGTCTATCTAAAGTATAGATTATATACTTCATTTATACTTAAGTATAGCAAACGTATCGGATATAGAATTGCACTCATTACTTCTTCAAGATACCCTAGCAACAGGATAAAATATAATGTAACATAAATGACAGCTCATACCAAATTTTTAAAAATCACGATTAAAGTGATTTTGTGAGTATAATATGTTTTGAATATTGTTCGTGAGGATATACAACATACAACGGATGTACAATGGACAACTGATATGATTCTTATTTATTTATTTACACAATTTTTTTTACCCGGGAATTGATTTAAAAACTGATTTTCTATTATTATTATACCATTAAGCCATATCCCTTTCGGGGTAAACATGACTCACTCGGTTCTATCAGGGAGTTCATATGAGAAATGTGGGGAAGGGGATTCTACTGTTAGAGGGGTTATTGATTTTTAGATTAATCTAGCATTCCCGTTTTGTTTAGTTAAATAACACGTTTATTAAGCAACACTGATACGACCCAGGCCACTGATCAATCTCTCTAGCAATCACCACAGAAGAAGATCTTTAGAATGTCACCAAGCAAAGGTCTCCACTTGGGCCCATTAGTATCCAAGGTCTTTCGTTTCAGGCATCATTCAATGTGTATAAAATACATTCATTTCACGACTTACGTGAAAAATAAAATGTTTAAACAAGGGAAAAGTTGAAATATCTCGTCATTCTAAAATTCGGGATGATTAGAGAACAATATTTTTCATAGGTTTGGCTGGTCGTCCCGAAATTTTGGGACAACTAATCCATCCCTTTTCCCAAATTTTTCCTTTTTACCGATAAGAGTGCCTTTACCCTTCGATGGCATACTTCCCGACGCGTAGCGTAGCTGGGATACTGGGGTCTTTTCGACCCCAAGTGGAAAAGGCTTCCCGCAAAGGGCCAATTCATTATTTTGAGTAGCTGAATTTTTCACACACTCTTGGAGAGTTATTTCAAAGAATGCTGTGGGTTATTTAGTTCAAAATTTATTTTAAATATGATAAAAAGATTGTAAAAGTTAAACAATAGTGAAAAGTGACATTTTTTCACGAAAAAATTAATATCCATTAATGCCATTTTCCATTTACCATTAGTACCATTTTTGAATGTTGAAGGGACTTAAATAAGTTTCAACGAGCCTGGGGTCTTTTCGACCCCAGTGTGCCAGCGAAGGGTTAAAATCATTTCACATTAAAAGTTATGGTTGATTCTTATTTTTTGACGCATTCTGAACAAGATACTGAAACATGCAATTATTTTTAGCATGCAATCGCATTTAAATCGTACATTTAAAAAAAACTGTCCTTTTCCCATGTTAAATCAAAGGGACACTTTATGGTCTTTGAGGCAGGAGTTCGGCTAATAATTGGAGATCATTTTTTGGGGGTATTTGACCAAAACTGGGAGTTGGGAGCAAAGAAATTCTTTGAAAAATGTCAATCGAATGCAAATAAGAACCACCCTATTCTATCATATCGCATGGTAAACCTCAAAATATCAAAACATCTTAAATACGTAGTTGACAATTTCAATGAAGAATTGAAAACTAGAGAATCAGTCTATTTGTAACGTTCTCTTTCTACCTGGGATCAGGAGATTCAGAGGATATTTTTTAATGATTCTTACTTCTCAACACTTAGAAAATAGATGATTTAATTTTCTAAAATGTCTTTGAATAAAAGAAAAATTTTGAAGTTATTTTTGGTTTAATGAAGAAATTAGTTTGAAGAAGGCCCGGACTGGTATTACGGAACATTCCGTAAAACTAACCTGTCATGTATATATAGCGCCATAGGGCCAGTATTACGGAATATTCCGTATCTTGAGCCCTGTACGAGCTGGAAAAGGGGTTAACAACATTTTTCAGAGTATGCACTATTTGAAGATGCAGATGCAGAATGATACTAAAAATTAAATGGATGATCACAGATAAGGTCAAGAATAAAGATATTTGGAAGCTGCTACAGATGTGACTGAAACTTGATTTGATGCTTTCCAAAGAGATTGAAGATTTTCAACACCAAGGTGACTCCTCGCACCTTATAAAACCTAGGAATACTTTTCTTGTTCCATGCACTTCTGCCTTTATAGGAAGCACATCTCAAGACAAAACTATCGCAAAAAAATGCACATTGCACATCTTGGCGCCACGTGCGCCTCGGGATGTTTACCTCAAGAAGAGCAAAATTCCGCCTTGGTGAAATCAATATTATTGTTCGCCGTCGGCTAAATTTGAATTCGCTGCTGCTACGAAACATAATGGAGTGACTGCAAAACCATTTGGAAATGCGAAAACAGAAATCAGTCAAAGTGATTCGAAGCTTACGAACGAATTCGAATTCCTGTGGATATTCCTGATCGTATAGCATAGATTATACAGCGATATCCATGTCCAAATTCACCAAGTCTATTTTAGAAATATTAGAAATTAGATATGCGAAATTTGATTTCTAAATAACGTGATGTGGAAAAAGTCCCAGTTCTCGTACAAAAATTATCTAACAAGTGTTCCTGATCCTGAAAGTTCCTATTTGGTCCTTGGGAATACTTGCCTTCAGTAAATCGGTATTCGTTCTTGCATACTCCTAATTATACATACAACAAATTTAATGAATGAGTGAGCTAGCAAAGACAGTGCACCATACATGTGCATATATAACCCACGGTCAATGCCGTGTGGCGGCTTTCGTGGGTGATCAAAGACCCTCACTCATATACTCGCAAGATTTCACTCCGTATAGTCTGTGCTAAACTCGAATATCATATATTTTGCTAGGGTGCACCCGCACACCTAAGGGAACATACTTAGTGACTTCTCAAACTTATTATTGCTTTATTGCTCACTTAAAGAAAAGTCTTAAACTTTAACAGCAATTCATAGTATTGATGCAATCCACCAGTATTAAGAAAATTAATGCAGAACTTGGCCAAATCTCAAAAAGGAAGTGTGTGAGATTTGATGTCAAATATATAAGGTTTAGTAGAAAATACTATATCATCTAGTATTCCCCAGAATCATATAATTGTATCTCCCAATTCAATGAAGTAGGAATTATTCTGGCTACTGAACTCGAGTTGGATCATTTTACACTAATTAAATTAAATAAATTTGGTTGTTATCAAGAAATATAGCTACATATATACGTAAGAAAAATAATTGCAGAATAGTGCAAACACACAAAATGCCCAAGTATCAAATTGAGTTAGTAAATTGAATTAAAACATTGCACAATGGTTAGTTTTCATTTGTTAAATGTTGTTCCTAGCCGTCAACTGTTTGCAACGTTTTGATACCCTGGGTTTTTGTGGGAAGGAACTGCACATTGTTGAGGATTATGAAGTCACTTGATTTAACATTTCAACAGAAGTGACTTCAACATCTCTCATTATTTATGTGTTTTCGCAAAATTAGGCGCAGCTACGAGACCAGTTTAATGCGCCTGTCGGTGAGAAATGAAATATACGATTCTCAGGTCTAGTCCGGATTTAATTTAGACGTGGGTGTAGTTCGCGCTGTCCAATCTCTATATCAGACTTACGCTCATTTAGTAAATAACAGAGATAATAGGCACCTGAAACCTTTTTTTTTTTTTTTGTAAATGTATACATAGCTAAGACGAAATTCGAATAAATAATATAATATGATGGATTTTATTGGTATTAATAATTATTAATATTTATCACTTACTGCATCGAGGCAGTCGCGGAAGTATTTTATATCAACAATATTTCAACGTTAATCAATACTTTCTTAGCGAACTTCGTACTATTCCATACCCTCATAATTTTCATTATGATAGCTCAAAACAAAGAATATTATCTTCACATTTCTAATAGTAGACTTTCAATTGTTAGTAGCAATAGTCTCTCGTTAATTTAGCAACACATTTTTCAAGCTTCTCAGGTCAAATTAACTATTGCATACATTAGAGTGGTACTTATTCTATGTTAATAGAAAATTGATTGAAAACCATTTCCTCCCTATTTGATAATTCAATCGGAGAACTTGATATATTGCATAGAGAAGTTCAAATACCGATTTGAATTTTTCCATGTTATTTCAATGGGGAAAATTAAATAAAAATTTCTGAATTACTGAAAAATATAGATATATCCTTTTTTACAGTTTAACTTCAACTTATGTCATTTATTGCATGCCAATTTTATGGTCACTTCCAGCAGACATAGAAAAATCTATTAAGTAAGGATCAATCTGAAATTATGTGAAACTCAAATCATAAAAGTTGTAAATTCTTTCAACAAATGACTCAGTATCTCTAGCATCTTCAGCGTTGATCAATCATGAGTTAGATTAGATTGACACAAGTATATTAGCAGTATTAGAGACTTGTCTATTATAATTATTTGGACTCTAAATTCAGTGAGACTTCAATTCATCAGACACCTAAGAATGTTTTAAGTCTAGATAAATCTTAAGTGATGATCAAAAATTATTTCTTGAAAATCTTCGAAATACTAAACGATTGCTCAAGATTTCTAATGGAATATCAGAAAATAAGAAAGAATAATGATTAAAAAATGTTTTTTCTTTGTGTTCAAATAGGATTGTTCGGAAGTGAATTTTTAATCAGTTTTCATTTCATCGTTGGTTTCTACTATTTTTTGTGATCAAAAATTATTTCTTAGAGCTCATTAGGCGTTTCAGAAAATAAGAATCTGATTGGTATTGATTATTATCAGTGTGTGTGGGTATTTAATTGATTTCCAATAGGTCTTCATGGTATCTGAATGTATGTTTAGTCAACGATGAATATTTTTATATGTTTCTAAAACCAGGTCATTCGAAAGTAGCACAACAAGAACTTTTTATAGAGTAAAGAATATGAATAATATTCCGTTGCGTGTGTGGCAAGTGGTTTTCGATTAGTTATCAATTAATATTTTCCAATAATTCTCGGAACAGAAGTTCGTTTCTTCGAAATCTTCCAAATACCACGTCGCTATCAAGATGCATATACATATAGTAACCAGAAATTAAATACCACTGATGAGAAACAGAATTGCCGTTGAAGAAAACTGAAATGATTTTTTTCTTCTCATTCTGCTGTGCTGTTTTCGCAATGGCTTCTAATAATCTTTAGGGACAAAGATGCTTATTTGAAGATTTCTACAATCCGAAAAATCATGTTAGGAGAAGAAAAATTAAAAATAGAGAATCACAGAAAACCCTCAATCTTTTAAAAATAAAATTTGGATAAAAAACTTTGTAATGTTATAAAGGTGTTATAATGGAATTTCATCCTTTAGATCATTTACAATCATATAGGTGATTCTACTTCTTGGGTTATACTATGTGGACTAGTTTCTAATTGATTTTTTATAGTTCCTGATCACCATGTCTTAATACTGTTTCTGGAAGATGTTTTGGACATACTAAATGACTATCAAGGTACTATCAAAGTCTCAAAAGTCACAGTTCTCGGGATGTAAATTTTATATTTGCATTCACTAGATTTTGCTATTTTCTCATCGTTATGATCATTTAATGAAGATATTTAGCAAACCTAATTATCAGGATGCTGATCACAAAAATCATTTAAAATTGCAAAAAACTCAAATTGTAATAGTTCCTGATGATCTTACTTGGTCAGGTACTAGCATGAAGATGATCAAGACTATAAACAATCCTCAATCACATCGAACTTCAATCATCACGCTCGTCAATTTTTTCAACAATTGCTTTTTTCAGAAACGATCCCTAGGTCCAATCAAAGTTAAAAAGCGACTCTGAGATTTGGATCGACAATTTAAGATTTAAGATCGTTTAACCCGTGAAGAATTTTCGAAAGAGTCCTAGAAGGATTCTGACAAGTTTCCCTTGTTTCTAATCGGGTTCTCTAGCAGAGTTCTAGAATTTTTCAATATTAAAATTTAATTGAAGAAAATGAGAAAGAATAGAAAAATTTTATTATCTTGTGTTATTTTGCTACATAACTTTTTAAAACTTATGTTACTAAATATTCTACTAAACATTGCAAGAATTTAGCAAATAAATGTAGCCAAATATGATAAAAAACATAAGTGGGTTATTGTTTATCATATTTTCACACCATTTTTTTAAAGTATTCTATTATGCGTTTCATAAAAGAACTTAATAGTATATTATGCGCCGAGGTGCATAATGAGGGTCTTTACGCGACAAGCGGCAATGCTCGCAGGACGATCGAAGCCGAGGCAAAGCCGAGGCGAGATAAGTCCTGCGAGCATTGTAAGCGAGTCGCGTGAAGTCCCGAATTATGCTCATTGGCGCATATATTATTTTATATGTCGACGGTGCATTTACAAGTTTTATTGTGAAAGCGTACAGTATCGTAATGTTGTACATTACGATACAGCGGAGTGTAATGTGAAGAGTGATCTTTAGCTGTATCGTAATGTACAACATTACGATACTCCACGCTGTCGCATAAAAACGCGTTAATGCACCGGAGTCACATAATAGTATATTATGCGCCGAGGTGCAGAATGAGGGTCTTTACGCGACAAGCGGCAATGCTCGCAGGACGATCGAAGCCGAGGCAAAGCCGAGGCGAGATAAGTCCTGCGAGCATTGTAAGCGAGTCGCGTGAAGTCCCGAATTGTGCTCATTGGCGCATATATTATTTTATGTGACTCCGGTGCATTAACGCGTTTTTATGCGACAGCGTAGAGTATCGTAATGTTGTACATTACGATACAGCGGAAGATCACTCTTCACATTATACTCCGCTGTATCGTAATGTACAACATTACGATACTGTACGCTTTCGCAACAAAACTTGTAAATGCACCGTCGACATATAAAATAATATATGCGCCAATGAGCAGAATTCGGGACTTCACACGACTCGCTTACAATGCTCGCAGGACTTATCTCGCCTCGGCTTTGCCTCGGCTTCGATCGCCCTGCGAGCATTGCCGCTTGTCGCGTAAAGACCCTCATTATGCACCTCGGCGCATAATATACTATTATATGTCGACGGTGCATTTACAAGTTTTGTTGTGAAAGCGTACAGTATCGTAATGTTGTACATTACGATACAGCGGAGTGTAATGTGAAGAGTGATCTTCCGCTGTATCGTAATGTACAACATTACGATATTTAGCAGATGTTAGGCTATGTCTCGAACTAGAATGAATAAAGAATAATGATTTTTGAATTTTTAGCAAGTCAAAAACTACCCCCAAAAAAGTCAAAATTCTCAAACAAAATTTCAAATGGGCGCCATTTTGTCAATTTTCAATATTTTAGATTTTTTCTAGTCCCGTCTATAGCTTTACTCGTATATCTAAGAATCACTTCGATTTTTTTGCTTCAGATGACCTGGAGCAGCTTGAATCATGCCAGCCAAGTGAGGGTGTCGTTTCCGGGACACATTCTTTGAAATGCTACAGCGCCCCCTATTTTTTGTAATTGGTAACCATGTATTTTTTTAGTTTAAGATCTGCTCAAAAATATTTAAGAACTTCCATTCGAAAATATTAACAATTGTATTTTTTATGAATTTTTGAAAAACGCCTGAAAAAAGCTCGTCAAATAGAAATACCCCCTTAATGAAGATATTTAGCAAACCTAATTATCAGGATCGTGCTGAGCAAAGAAATCATTACAAAATGGAAAGAAAACTGAAATTCTAATAGTCCCTAATGACCTTGCTCCATCAGGTACCAACAAAGATGATCTAGTCTCATATATAATCCTTGATCACATAAAACTTCGTAAGTTCGCAATTCTATCAGGCTGCTGAAAAAAATCATTAAAAATTGTAAAAATACAACGTTTTATCAGGTACTAACAAAGATGATCAAGTCGCATATATAATCCTTCATCACATGAATCCTTAATCACCACACTCGGCAATCTTTTGATCAATTGGTGGGGGGATCTTGTATTAGGTTTTAATTTTTTTTCAGTCATTTCTAACGACCTTCATTGGCCAGGTACTGAAAAAAATGATCGATTCTAGATCTATTCTACTTCAATCTCAAGTAAAACCAAATTTAACCCATCAGGCTCCTCAAGTCTTTTCCAAAAACAATACCTAGGTTCATTTCACGTTGAGAAGCAACTTTGAGACTTATATCGACGATTTCAAATTCAGGATAATATTCAACGACGATATTCCGCAAGCCTAATTATCAGGATGGCACTGAGAAAAAAATCATTTCAATATCAGGTCCCATGTACAATCCTTATTCACATCAATTGTCATAATTTAACAAACCTACTTATCAGAATTCTAAGAAAAAAGTCTTAAACATTTTTTTAAACTGAATTTCCAATAGTTCCTAATGGTATTGGTTGATCAGGTACTAACAAAGATAATTAACTTACATTATCAATCCTTAATCACATCAAACTTTAGTCACCACACTCGACAATTTTTTAATCAATTTTCCTCATCAATTTATGGGGAGGGGTTCTTGGAATAGTTTTCAATTTTTTCGGTGACTTCTAAGGACCTTCATTGATCAGACAGTGACACTGAACAAAATGATCTATTCTACGTCAATCTCAAATACAACTAAATTTAGACCATTAGGCTCAACGATTCTTTCCCAAAAATGATACTTAGGTTTATTCCAAGTTAAGATGCGACTCTGAGACTTGGAACAACCATCAACCACCATTAAAGTCTCTAACCGTATACATACCTTACTCGACCTGGCGAGCTGGGCATAGGTAGACCGAAGCCACGGCTCTAGAATCGAAGAAGAAGTGGAGCTCCCACCAGAGAGAGGTGGTCCACGGAACCGCCTCCCTGATCTTCCATCTCTTAGTTTGCCCTGTGTTGGTCCACGTGTGTGCACTTGTCTTTTTTTGCCTTGCACGTGTGTTGGTGCCTGGTGTGTCCCGGTGTGTCTCTCAGTTCGCCAGTAGAACCTCCCAGATTCTCCGTGTCATCCGGCTCTTCCTAATCCAATCTCTCCTCACTCGAGAAGCACCGATTCTCTCCTCTCGGGTCAAAGGATGAACTCGATCAATAAAATCGCAGTGATAATCAAAAGCTAGTTGAGGAATCTTTCCCGGAGAAAGATAAGAACCCTTGGCTATCCCACGGGCACATATGAGAATCGAAAAAAAGAGACTTCCGGGTTGTGCAGTGTGATCAGTGCGCGAGGGTCAAGCGAAGCGTGGAAAGCCATAATGCGATGAATTCCACGAGTCGATACATTCAACCGATAACCCGATATTAATTAAACTTTACGAGGTAAACGAGAGCTATCGAACCATTGCGTGATACGCGATTAGAAACGATAAGAAAAGGAAGAAAAGTTAGGAAAGTTCTTCCCAAATGTGCCGTATTACCCAAAAAATGATACATGTTTATAACCATTTCGAAGTCATTTTTACTAACAATTTGGTGAAGAAGTGCTATTAATTTTTTTTAAGTAGATATTGATTGATATCTTATGAATGATCTTGACTGATTGATTCAGCAGCTTTGAAGAATACCACTTCCATTTTAGGAAATATGGAAACACAAAACAATTTGGATCCAGAGGGAAAGGCTGGTCCCTCAAATAATGCAAGTCCTTCTTTGGATGATGCTGTAGGAAAACTACTGCAAGGTGAGTTTTTTAATTGATTAAATATTTAAAAATTCTTTTTTTCATGAATACAAAGGGTTGTTTTAACTATAGAATGTTGTTTAATTTGATTCTGATTGTCATAATTTAAAGAATGTATTTTAATGATGCATTTCAATAGCAGAGCCAATATTTGAGAAATATGATCATCACATTTGCATCTCCTTCATTTTCTCCCCTCTTTCTCGGCAATCTTGCAACTTGCGTCTTCTTCAGCTCGTTTAGCAAGGACATTTTAATTGGCGCTGAAAGCCAACGTCGACAGCCATCGTTCTTCCGAGTGTCAGATTTATCCGCGCGATACCCACGAAGAAGCGCAAAAGGGATCTAGATATATGGAATATTCAGATTCGGAAATTTATTACTTGGAAAGATTTACCCAAGAAATATAAGAGTAATTTTTAAAGAAGTAAGTAAAAACATTAGGTAATTGAATTATATAAAAACAATGCATAATATAAATTAGATAAATGTTATCCAATCCACGCAAAAACATTTGCGTACAATTTGCATAATTTTTAAGGTTTGGGATTTTATAGTAGATCAATTTTATTTATGAAGACAATGTTGAATTATTACAGATCTACCACGTTCTTTATCTTTAATTTCAAAATCACCAACTTAGCATTAATCAATTAAGAGTACTTGATATTTCGATTTAATAAAATTTAAATCCTTTCTTACCTTTTCCGTTACACGATTTTCAAATTTATCTTCAAAAAGGGTTGCACATAAAAAAAACTCTGAAATCCTGAAACTTATAAAATAATATTTTGTTCCGAGCTAGAAAAGATTATGTGTTCGCATCGAAAATAAGTAAAAAACAATTTAATGGATTTTAAAGAGTGAAAATCGTCTAGAAAACTAAATTCACAATTGTGAAAACCTTTAAATAATAAAACAAAATAAGTTTGAATAAAAAAAAGGTGTTTTTTCGACTCTATATTATCTGTCTGCCTTTGTCTAATAGAGTCAAAAAAACCTCTTGCGTGTTCTTATTGGAACCTACAAAAAGACATGATTCTAACTTTTTATTCTTATTTATTACATTAAATGCTATACATATACACTGCCCTGCAAAAGTTTGGACTCACCTCTTTTTTAATGACTGATTAAGTTATTTTAATTTTAATTATGTCAGAGCTAAAAAAATGTTTCTTTAAAGGGTTCAATGCTTTCAAAATTCTGTATAAAATGAGCCCAGGATGAAGTCAATTTGTGTATTTTTTAAGTAGATTTCGAAGAAATAGTGTAAATTTCAATGTTTTCTTAAATTTTCAATAACTTCTGAAATAATTAACATTTTTTAATGTTCTTGGGCTGATTTGAAAATATTATATGTGTAGGCAATTAAAAATAAAATGAATATACATTTTGAGGGACTTTCATAGAAACTTTATGATTATATGTTTCATATACTTTACGAAAATATTGTTCTTATTACAAAGAATATTGCAATTTTTCCAACTTTTTATTTACAATTTTAAGTTCTTGCAGTGTGATTAAATTTTCTTTTAGACTTATAATCATGAGCTGTTGCGATACTGTGGAAACATAGCTTCAAAATCAGCCCAATGACATTACAAAATGTTAATTATTTCAGAAGTTATTAAACATTTAAGAAAACATTGAAATTTACACTAATTCTTCAAAATCTACTTAAAAAGTAGACAAATTGGCTTCATCCTGGGCTCATTTTATACAGAATTTTAAGAGCATTAAACCCTTTAAAGAACAATTTTTTTAGCTCTGACATAATTAAAATTAAGATAACTTAATCAGTCATTAAAAAAGAGGTGAGTCCAAACTTTTGCAGGGCAGTGTAAAAGTCAATTCCAAATCGAAAATGTGCAATTTTCAATTAAAGTTTAAAAATTGGAATGGTTTTGAATACGAAATTTCAAAAACATCTTAATAGGATCAGAATTTTAAAATTGTAAATTTGTAAATTTGGAACAGTTCAAATTTTCAAAGTTACAATTAAAAATTGTTCGGTTTAAAAATTAAAATTGTTCCATATTGTTAAATCTAGATTAAATAAATTTAGTATACATTTTCAAAAAAGTTCTCTAATTTCTAACGATATACCATTTCTCGTGCAGAAATTGCCCTATTTAGCCCCAATTAAAGTAGGATTTAGACAAGGCCCTCGTCAGGTTTTCTATTTTTAATAAAAAATTTGTAATCAAGTGTGGCGATAATCAGGCAACCATATACAAGTATTCTGTCATTACTTATAAATATTTTCTCGCTGTTCTGGTTAAAAATTAATAAAATAATATTGAGATACAGATGTTACGTTAAGTTTTTATTTAGTGGAATTGGAGGGGTTTTCTTTTGAGAACCCTAATTCGGGAAGTCTCTAGGAATACTTGGCAACGCCGAATTCAGAAACATAACCTATACTTTATCATAGTACCTTGCGTGCGAAATGCGAATGTCATTTTGACCTAGAGCGTACTTCGGAGATTGTATAATATGAACATTGATTGAATTAGTGAATATCTAAGAGGCGGAAAATGGAAAAAGGCGTCTTCAAAACCGCAGTCGTATTCGGTCAAAAAATATCGCGCTCGGAAACAAATGAATACAGGTGAGAGCGACAAGACATCTGACAGTTCTCATCCAAGTTCTCCAAAAGGTAATTTAATTTGTTTAGTATTATTCGGAAAAGAAAATGCTGAAAAAAATGTATATGCTAACCTCGATTATTGTTATAAATAAATCGATTGCCATCGACCGAATAAATGTTGTTTGGAACTTCTTGCGTAAAACGAAAAATTCAAAATCTACCTTCAAAATTTAATAGTTTAATTTGAAAGAAATAGTAGGAAAATTATACATTTTTTCGCTCTGCACATACACTATTTGTACCAACTTATAATTCAATAAATATATTTTTCGAAAATAAAGATTTAATTTTAATTCGGAATTGGAGGAAAAAAATGAACCTTGGGTAAATCTGAGAAAACCCAACAAGGGCCTGACGAGTTTGCCTTACATAGGGTGTTTGAAAGTGCGAGCGTGACGCGCCTTGTAGGATCCTTGTCAGCTTTCCATACCAGGACCACACTATAACTAGGGCAAACTGGCGAGAACCCCACCAGAACCCATACAAATTTCTGCACGGGTTAAACTGGTACAATTTATATTTTTAATAATCGAAGTTCTAACGTTTTAATCCCACATTTTCTAACGTTTGAATTGTTAATAAATTTCGTGAATTCGGCTGAGAATCACCACACGAGATTGAAAATTCGGTGAAAAGCTGCAAAAATTGCTAAATAATTTTCCCGGACGGGTCTTACAATTTGTTCGTTTTACAGGAAAAAAATTCCCTATTTTTTCAAATCGGTCCACATTAACCCGCTTCCCCCGGCTTTTGAAATTAACATGAGACTTTAAGTCCTGAGATGAGAAAATACTGAATAATAAGCGAAATAGAGTAAGAGATTCGGAAAAACTAGAATTTTCTCCACCGTTCTTATGAAAAGGCGCAAGTGAATGATTTATAATTATTTAAATGATTGTAAGGTATCTTTCACAAGAATGTCACTCTTAACATTATTAACTTCATCATTCATTCAAGAAAATAGTAACTTTTCACATTTTCAGGGGGGAAATTGTTTAAACAAATGTAAATTGTCTCAATAATTTCAAACTGTCAGTCACAAAAAATATCACTTACAACATTCATTAACCGCATCATTAGTGCGAGAAAATAGTAACTTTTCAAGATTTACAGGGGAAAAAAATTGTTCATATAAATGAAAATTTTTGAAATAATTGCCAAATTGACTTTATAAAAATGTATATCACTTGCAATTTTTGTTAATTGTGGCATTCATTCTAGAAAAAAATAACTTTTCACGATTTCCAGCGGAAAAAATAATTCAAAAATTAAAAATGGTTTAAATAATTGCCAAATATGCTGAATAAATATTACTCCTGACATTCATAAACTCTGTATCATTTATCCCGAAAGAAGTCGCTTATCATGATTTACAGAGGAAAAAATGACTTACACAAATGATAATTGTGTTTAAATAATTGAAAATTAGTTTAAAAATACTGGGAAACTTGTCACATATCGAATAAAACTAATTAATGTTTAATTTCTTTAAATACCGTGGTAAAGGGTGGTCAAAATCAAAAGTTATTGGTTGTAAAATATTCCTTGAACATTCCTTAAGAAGTAACTAAACTTTATTTTACGAAAACTGTCTGGAAAACGAACGAATTGGGGAAATCGATCACCGAATCTCGAAAGTCGATTGTTTGGACCACCCTAGTGTGATACACGTGCGCACAGGTTATTTCTACTCGCGTGATTGCAGCATTTGCCTTCAGCTCTTCGCACTCGTTGACAATAGCCTATTTTTGCACTGTTATCACAAATAGGTATTTAAAAAAAACAAGTGCTTACCGAAAAAGAGAGTATAGTTGATTTTTTTGGTACGATGAGGCTTATGAATTTTCCATACAATATATAATTTATTTCTCTAGTCCATATCATTAAATTAATTTTCCATTCATACAAGTCTTGCCCTTGACAAACTTTATCGAATGTGGTCTGTAGCCCAAACATATAATAAAATAGGACTAGAGAAAATAGTTGAAAAAAAACTTGAATCTTGTTTTGGTACCAAGGAAAGTTTGACTAGATTGTCGCGAAAGATTTCAATAGGAGTAATGGGAACAGGGGTTGTGGGTGGGGTAAGGGGGAGGATTCTCGAAGCAGAGTCGAAGTAGCAGAACATAGAAAGATTTGCGAAGCAGGTGCTGCGAGCAGAGCGAAACCGCTGTACCACACTAATTATGCGCGTACCGAATTAAATCTGACACATCTTGTAGTTACGAGCAATACTGCCCGACATAATTTATAGCTGAGCGGTGCACCAGAAACTTTGAGCTGGGCAGTAGAGGTACATTTCAACATCGACTTTAGCACGATGA
Organism: Andricus quercusramuli; assembly: GCA_932178445.1. Classification (NCBI taxonomy): domain Eukaryota; kingdom Metazoa; phylum Arthropoda; class Insecta; order Hymenoptera; family Cynipidae; genus Andricus; species Andricus quercusramuli. The sequence continues at coordinate 22,452 of CAKNXH010058841.1, forward strand.
TTCTGCTTTCGAGAAACCCAACGTTTCTAATAGCCACACATTACTCCAATTAAGTGCCAATTTTCTAGAAAAAGGATAATTTTTTCTCGTTTATTAATGCCTCGATTATTTTACCGTCAATTTCATTTCTAATAGATGCAACTCTTCATTAATTGAATCTAACTACTGTCTTGACACTACACTTTTATAAATCAAGAAAGTGAAAAAAATCTTATCAGCAATCTCATCATCATCATTTACAATGTTGATGGTTGTTATTCCATAACAACCTAACTTACAAAATCGAGATTGTTTAGGAGAGAAGAAAAAACCCTTTTTCAAATTATATTATGGATTTAAAAGAAAAATAAAAAGATTTTTCGAGATATCGGGGAACAGATTTGAACTATGAAAAGATTGATTCGAAAAAGTAACTAATTGTCAGTACGGTTTTGATAAAAACTACCCAACTCCTACCTTTAATTTTTTTTAATACTTCTGTAGCTCCACACAAAACTACCAGGTATCAAGTTGATGCAGCAAATGGATCAAAAGGATGCAACGTTTTGATATCTATATTCATGATCACCTTTATTCGAATTTCGAGATGAATCATCTGTCATGAAATTTCAACTACTTATCACATTATAAAATTATTTGAACCTCTTACTTGAATATTGAGCAATTGTTGATAATCGTTTAATATTAAATTGTTAATCAAATTTTGAAAAAAATCATTTACTTAGATCCGTTTATTCAAATTTATGATTACTAAGGTTGTAGAGGGTTGTTTACAAATGTCAGAAAATCTCGATCAAGGATCGATTATCGATTTGCAGAACTTGAATTTGGCAGAAAGGAATGTTTCTTGAAAATCGTCAACTGTCATTCTGTTTTGTATACTGATGCTAATAGGCCTTGAAGTTGTTCTCCTTAATTTTCATTGATCCTCTAAAGCGAATCATATATTGAGTTGAAATTCTAGATCAAAATAACTGCAACAATTTGATACTTCAAGTTTTAGTGTGTCTGGAATCATGCAAATTTTTATTCTTTTTATGTATAATCCTAAAAAATATTAATGAATGAAGTTCATTACAGAAATTTTTTTCACGAAGACGCCATTTTCAATGTTTTTTAAGTTTCGAGCTCTGGACAAATGCCATATTTTTTTATCTACAATATTTAATAATATTTAAGAGTGAATCCCAAAGAAATATAAAAGTATCCGTAGATTATTATTTTGTTCATTAGTGCATATTTTTACATTAATTTGGAAGACTTTTGTTTCGTGTAGTTTTAAGCTTTAGACTAATTAAATAATTTTTTTTCAGTTTGATATTTTTAGTTTTGATGATATGGATTAATGAAATAATTTGTTTAGGCATGCAAGTTTTGAATTTTTTCGGGACGAACTATTTTAATGGAACATGCTTCCTTTATTTAGAGAGATTTTTGGCCAATAAGAACGGCTTTATGAAATTTCGCATTTGGGCTGTGATGGAATGACATCAAACGTAGAAATTTGGAATTTCTGAAATAACAAAGGTATAATTTTATGTCTAAAACACTATACAGATGTTGAAAATGGAACCGGTATTCATTTTTTTCTCATAAGGAATGATTCCTAGGTCTATATGCATCCGCTTTACTTGTTTCTCAGATATGTTTTAAGCAACTAAAAAATAAGAAATGCTGGTTCTTCATTTTGGCCCATTTGCATATTTAGAGGGTAAACGCAACCCCTCAAATTATTTGACTGAAAATTCAATAATTCTTATTTCGAATAATACCATTCAATTGTATGGTACCACTTTCCATCCTTATTAGGGAGAAAACTATCCCTAAGGATTGAAATATGCATATAAATAATGAAAAACATGTGAGATAAATTAATTTATTTCTAAAAAAACTAAAGCAAAAATTATTTCATGAAGACTTAACCCTAAATTACCAACAAACTTACAACCTTCCCCAAAAGTAAAAACTCCCCTATAGTGCTGCTCGTTCCTGTTTTATAATAAAAAATTGAAACGATTTGCCACCATTGAAATAATTTTTATTATATTCATAATTTGTCGAATATAAGACGATCTTCCACTCACCACCCTTAGTGGAGAGAAAACTACTCCTAAATTGTAAAATACGCAAATGGTAATGAAAAACTTATAATATAAATTGTATTTAATTCCAAGAAAAACTTGAACAAAAATTATATTATGATACCGGAATAATTATTTGAAAATCTACTGGCATGCAGACACGACGCTTCCATAGAGGTGAAATTTCTTTTGGGTTAGGTTGTAATTTTAGTAGTAATATAGGGTTCAGTCATCATTAAATAGCATTTGCATGAATCTTCCCTACATTTGTTCCAAAATTATGCGACTTCTAAGTTTTTTTATTACAAGATAGGCGTAGCTATATAGCTGCGTATAATGCTCTTGGTAGGTTATCAAATTACAATTCTATCACCACAAACTAATTTTTGTTTAAGATTTTTAGAAGTAAATTAAAATTTTAGGTAACATAATTATGTTTTTCATTTTTTATAATATGTCGTGACCCTAAAACCATAGGATGCAATCTTCGATTTGGCCGACAAGACAGGAAAGTGTGGCGACGAATAGTTTATAAAAAATGCATGAAGAAGGTTGTCAGTGAAGTAAATGAAGCCTGAAACTAAAGACCTTGGATACTGATGGGCCCGAGTGAGGAGCTTCACATGATGACTTTATGTGGCTCTTCACTTGGGGTGATCGCTAGAGAGATTGATCAGGAACCTGGGTCGGAGCAGCGTTGCGGAAGGAACATATTATTTAAATAAACAACGCGAGAATTCCAGACCAATATAAAAAATCTATACCCCCTTCCTCACATTACTCCTTTGCTCACCGAGCAAGTCACGCCTACCCCGAAAGGTAAATGGCTTAATGTTATAATGATATAATACAGCTGAGGCGTTTCAAAATTAGGTAGTTTGTACAAAGAGGCGTTTACTGATAATGAGGAGTAAATTTTTAACTGTTTCTAGAAAAAATAATTAGAACACTGATACAAGATTTAACTCTGAGAATGCAAAAAATTCGGTGTGATACATTTTTTAATATTATGATAGAACTTTATGGTTCAAAAGTACGCCTACTTACATGGAGAGAGCAACTTGCTGCTCTGTAAGATGAATATGAAGTTAGTTTCCTCTTCATTTGACCCTTTTCATGTGGACGCCCACACATTTTAGTTTATAAATCTTACCTATTTAGAGACTGCTTTTTTTAATAATAGTAAAATGCCGAAAAAAAATTACATTACCCTAATTTTTTGTAACAATCCCACTTCAGTTTGATCCGCCAATGTAATAAAATAAGGTCGATTTGTGGATTGAAATAGGCTCGAAATGAGGATCATCTGTCAATAACTAAATCTGATAAAACAAATTCTAATCTGTCAAGTTTAGAAACCAACGTAATCCATAGGGCTGAAGTTCGCGGCGTCTGAGTGTGACGGTTCAACACTAATTTTTACGAATTTTTAATTTCATCTATTTTTTGTTTTTTGTAAGAGTGAAGTCTGGAACAATTAAAACAATGCACCCTCTGAATCAATTTAGTTCGCTATCTCGGATCATTTATCAATCTGAAGTTAGCAAACTAAACAAGACAGAAACTGGTACTAAAATAAGACTATTTGTGAGATCATATATTAGAACGCCCAAAAAAGGATCCCAGATAAAAATGAATGCCTAGTTTTTACTGTGTGGTTCTGGAGTCACGAAATGCGTATTTTGATGATTAGGGGTGGTTGTAATAAGTCGTAGTAGCATCATCCATTCAAAAATTTATGACGTAAATTAAATGTATAGAAAGCTTTCGTAGAAAAATCTGTACTTTTTTTGGTCTCCTAAAACCTATCTGAGAACCACCCAAATCGGTGGTGGACACCTGGGAATCATTCCTTGTCGAAAATAAATTCAGTATTGCAGTAAACGAATTAATTTTGAAGCAAATAAGAAGACAAAAGGTTGGTAAGATTAATAGATACGGTAGGATGAAATGTGATGAATGGAAAATATGCTGTTCTTATATGTCACGTGTATCAACAAAGTCACGAGTGGACGATTTGTATGAGGAAAATAAATTACAAAGTGGTTTAAAGGGACCTGCCAGCTTTGTACATTGAAGAAGAGAAGTGTCGAAGCATTGAACGTGAAAGTTGCTGACAACTAAATGGTTGTGAAGGAGTTAATGTGCCAAGCTTCGCGACAGGTCGCCATTGATGAACGAGATTTACCCAAACACTCGTTCTTTCAATGCGAGACAAACCACTGTTGTCAGAATTCTGTGCCGTGTTTAGCCTCCGAATCCGATCTTAGTGGAATCAACGACCCTGCAAATCACTAAATCAGGTGTTTCAAGAATCAAGATGTTAGCGCCAGTATCAGGTGAACATGGGCGAAGCGCCAGATCTATCAATTTTAAAAAGAAAGTTAGAAATGGGCCAGTATTCTTTTTTGGGCCAGTACTATCATCAGTAAAAACTTCTTTCTTGAACACCTGTTGTTGAAAAAGTTGCTTTAAAATAGTTATTGTTGACACGTCGTCAGAAATATCGCAGGATCGGCAAGTGGTGCCAAAACGATTTTTGAAAATTTTACAAATTACGGGAGTTACACCATACAGTGAGCCTGGAGACCCCCAAAAGTAGCAAACAGTACACTTAAACTAACATATGAAGAAAAAGTAACACTGAAAAGTTAGACAAAAATTTTTTTTTGAACTTTGTTATTAAATAACCAATTTTGCTTTAGTCGGAGTGAAATATCCGCAATTACTCGTTATACCTTGAATACTTACAATCATTTCTAAAAAAACATTAAAATACAGTAAAAATTAATCTATCGGACGATTTTTTTTCAAAAAAGGTGCTTTTTTCCCCACTCTGCGGTAGCGGCGCACGCTCCCACTAAGTGTAAAATCACGATATCTCGTGATCCAGAAGAGACACCATCAATATTTTGGTTTAAATGAAAAGCGACATTATAATTTATTCGTATACTTGAACTAGAAGAAATGTGCAATACTGACGAAAATTTAACTCACGTTTTTTTTTTACTTTTTTTGGGTGGTACCAAAATTCAAAATAGCGTAAAACTCGTAATTTTGAGAAGTTAAAAAAATATTTTGGGAAACAAATGTCTCTCCTATAACATTATAATCTTAAAAAGTTATAGTTATAGTTGTTGCCCTCTAAATTAAAATCATAGACAAGTGGGCAGCTGAATCACATTTCACTGATTAATCAAGTGAAAGCCCTTACTGACTTTATTCACTGTAATCTAAATTTTTGGGTGAACAAGAGCAGCAGTAACAGATTACAATATTTTACTTAAATAAAATTACTATCTCGCATTTTCGTTATTTGTTATCAAAATATAAACGTTATTTTTTCACGTATGTATAGTAAAATATCAAAGCATTCACATAATTTTTTCCAATTTTTTCCAATTTTTGCAATTTATTTATTTTGAAGATGTCATAATTGAAACTTGAAAGTCAGGCCGCGGCATAGAGTTAGAGTGACGTAATAAAAGTAAAAAACTACGGTTTTCATCTTTTCGCGAAGACTTTTTTTAAAAACAATTTGGTACATAAATAAATGTGGACTTGTGTGGAGTAAAGTGAGCTTCAATCTTACTCACAACATAAGCATTGTATTTTTGCGACTTTTCTTTTACGAGCGATTTTCAAAAATGTATAACTATTTTGGAGGGGCCTTCATAAAGTGAATAATGAATAGTAAGGAAGGGAATAAGATAAAATTGGATCGAAAATGAAAAGTCTTAAGGCTCTTGGAAATCATTGATAAACCCGACTGAGGCAAAATGGAGAAAACATTTTTTCTAGTTTTTCGTATACATAATCTAAACTCTGAGGAGTAGAAAGACTCCCGGTAAAGGCTGTTTTTCGGAGAACATTCTATTTTCTATATAATAATCGAAAGAAAAAAATGTGCCCTATTAGCGGCACCACGAAATTATAACCATTGTATAGTAGTTGAACTATTAATTCTAATATGCATCTAACAAGAGAATCGATATGACAGTGTTGTCTGAATCGGGGTTTGCTTTCGTGACTTACCATGCTTTTTATCGGTCATGCAAGAGGCAGAGGATCTGCTCGGTTTTGATTTTTGACGAACTTACAGACAAAATTAAAAACGGTAGGTTCGCAAAAAATCAGAACCAAGCAGATCCTCTACCTCCTGTGTGGCCGGTAAAGAGCACGGTGAGTCACGAAAGCAAAAAGAGTTTTATACAACTGTCATATCTATTCCCTTGTTGCGCATTTTTTTTCTTTCGATTATTACAAGAAATAGAATTTTCTCCGAAAACACGGCCTTTACCAGGAGTCTTTCTACTCTTTAGATTATGTATACAAAAAAACTAGAAAAAATGGTTTCTCCGTTTGGCCTCAGTTTTTGAAGTCCGATTTACCGATGATTTCCAGGGGCCTTAATTCACGTGAAAGATATTCCTGGTGTTTGGGTTTAACCCTTTTCGCATTTCCACGTATCCTGAGGCATTCAGATTCCAGACGAAGGGTATCACAAAGGACCTCCTGCAATGAAAGAGAGCCGACAGAGATGCCGCATCACTGGACCATGTCCTCCGAGTAATTAGCTCCAAGTTCGTCTGTCCCTGCCTGGTGACACCACTACACGTGCATCTACAGAAATCCTAGTTACTCCCTCTATACTCTCCCATAATTAGGAACGTACTGCTACTTTGAAGCTACTTTCACTCCTTCCGCGTCTTTCGCGTAATTTTCTCGTACGCCTCTGTACCCACCCTTTCCAACTTACTTCACTGAATTCATCAGTAAAAACTTCTTTCTTGAACACATGTTGTTGAAAAAGTTGCTTTAAAATAGTTGTCGACACGTCGTTAGAACCTTAATCGTTCACTTAGTGCTTAGTCGAATATAAGCTTCCGAATTTTAAAGTCTTATTATCTTATTATATAATACATGGAATAGCATTTTTATTGGGATTTTAAAATTCTAGGACTTTTGCAGATTTTTTTAATTCCAAAAATTAGTGACTCCTGTAGGAAAATAAAAACATATTGTGAGCTGAAGACGAAAATGAAGAGACAATCTTTAAAAAATGTGGTAAGCTTAAGAAAAGAGAGTACCTTCGATTAATTTAAAACTCACTGTATCGATCTATTTTGGAACGCTGATTACGAATATGATGGTAAAATTACACGCAAATTTAATTTCCAAGGTGAAAACCCCAAAGAACTGGTTTTCAAACGGTATTGAAAATAACTGAAGAAAATATATGGGAAGTCCAAAATGGATTTATGCCAGGAAGATCATGTACGGATCAAATATTTAGCTTAGGACAGATCAATGAAAAAAGTTTGAGAGTAGGAAAGAAAGTTTTCTGTGCATTTGGTGACCTGGAAAAAGCATTTGACAACTAAATGGAAGTAAACTTTGGGAAGTTCTGAAAGAGTATGGAGTCAACGAATGGCTCCTACAAGCAATGAAAACAATATATGTACGTAACAAAGCGAGTCTAAGGGTTGATGGAAAGCTAAGTGACTGGTTCGATATTATGCAAGGTGGTAGACAAGGATGCGTTATGTCCTCATGGCTATTTATTATATTCATGGACAAGTGTCTAAGAATAGCACACTTTGACGTAGAAGGTGTGGATCTTGAAACAGTAAGGATACGTGGGTTAGCGTTCGCAGATGATAAGGTGGTTATGACAGAATCAATCGAAAACTTGCAAAGAATATTGAACAAACTGAATACAAGCATGGAGACTATGGGCCTCAAAATTAAGATGAATAAAACGAAAATTATGGTGTTTGAAGGAAAGAATGCGAAAACTCACGGCCGCTGTGTAAGGATAACAGCGGTAAAGAAAAACTGCAAACTACACCATGCTCCTAATTTTGTACCTACAACATCATCGCAAATGATTTCAAACATAGTATTAAAATAACTTATAACATCCTCATCTCATCAGTCACTTGACTTAGTCCGCGGCTATGACGAAAAACCGGGTTCACCCGAGACAAAGTTTAAACAAAAAATACGCTTCTTTCTTTAAAAACATTATTTTACGAGAAAACTGAGATTTTCCAAAAATATGCCAACATTCCCGCGGTGTAGAGCCTGCGGTTGGGTGTTGAGCTGAAACCAGTGGAGATACGTATGATATAAAAATTGGGTTTTTTGTTATTTTTGGTTTAAAAGGATAAGGTTCCGAAAAATGTTTACCTTCAATTTTTTCAAACTGCCTATACAAACTAGGGTGGCCCTTATTGTTCACTTTTCAAATTACTTTATTCTCACCTCCAAGTTTTGTTCGATTTCCCCAAAAAATGATCTCCAAATTTAGGCGAAATCGGTTAATATATAATTCGTCACAGAATGAAAAACAATTATAAATTTTGAGAAAGAATGAATTCAAGCCACTATTATCGGTACCCAAAGAAAACCCCATAAGTGACAAATTTGAATTTTACGTATTTGCAGTTTATCATCACTTTTGAATTTTTTCAAGAAATAATAAGTAAACTAAAAATATATATAGAACATACATTCTAGATATTATGACTTTTCAAATTAATGATAACAATACAATAATTTGCCTAAATAATTTTACAGCTATTTAAATAATACGTGTTTATTGAAGTATATATTTTACCTAAAAAAAGCAGGAGAAACATTTTATCTCATCAAATTTTCGACATATTTTAATATCTTTGTGTATTGATTTGTTTTATAAGAATGTTTGTAAATTTGGAAACAAATTGAAATTGTTTGAACAATATTATTTTGTTTAAATACTTTGTTTTCGCAATTTTTCGAAAGATTGAAATATTTTTAGGTAATATTTGAAATTGAGCATTAATATTAGGAGATGAAGCTACGGAGTAGCACAACTGCGACAGAGAAAACCAAACGCCGAAAAACCGAGTTGAAACAATTATTTGTGTCTCTGAGATTAAGGCTATCATTAAGAACTTGAGGAATGATACGGCTGGTGATGAAGATGGTATTTGTGCTAGGATGCTTAAATACAGTGGCGAGTATATAAACCTCACAGGCTGCGCTAGTTGATAAATTTATGTAAATTGAGATGGGGGATGTTACAAATGACTGCAAAAAGGCGATCATCTTCCCAATATATAAAGGAAATGGAGATAAATATGGCTGCAATAATTACGGAGGTATCAGCTTAATAAGTAGCGTAAGCAAATATCTTGAGATCTGAGAGGTCCAATGTTGATTTACGCGAGGAAGATCGTGCGCGAATCAAATATTCAGTTTGAGACAGATCACAGAAAAAAGTTTAAGGAAAATAGTACGGAATCAATGGATGGCTCCTAAAAGCTAAAGCTTTTAGGATTTAGGGTCATTTGAGTGACTGGTTCGATATTAGACAAAGTGTTATGCAAGGATGCGTTATGTCCTGTTGGCTGTTTAGTATATTCATGGACAGGTCTGCTGTCCGAAAGTATAACCTAGTAAGTCATATTTGTCGCAAAGGCTATTTTCCAGCATTTATGCACGAGAAAATGACCTCTATCGGAAATGTTACTTACTAGGTTATAGTTTTGGACAGCAGAGGTATCTAAGAATGTCTCTATTCGACGAAGAAGGTGTGGATCTCAGGACAGTAAGGGTGCGTGGGTTAGCGTTCACAGCTGATAAGGTTGTTGTAGCAGATTCAATCGAAGACTTGCAAAAAATGTAGAGCAAACTGAATACAAGCATGAAGAACATGGGCCTCAAAATTAACGTAAATAAAACAAAAATTATAGTGTTTGGAGGAAAGGGTGAGAAAACAATATGCAATATAGTCCTAAATGATGAGAGAATAGAATAAGTTGATAAGTATCTTAGTAGTTTATTTACTACTGATGGAAAAATCGATGGAGGGATAGACAGCCAGGCGTATAACCGATGGTGGGCAGGTTATTGACAGGGTAAGAGCTGTTACCAGAAGTAAAGATATAACAAAGCTAAAATTGCAATATATAATTCTGTACTTGCACCCACTGTGATGAACGATAGTTAAACCTGGACCTATCAAGAAAATGATAAAGAGTAAAATTATGGCGGTTAGCATGCAATGTATGCGGTAAAACGCTGATGGACAAAGTCAGTAATAAGAGGATTTTCAAAGAATGTGGCGTATAGAAAACACTGTTCGGCAAGAGTGGAACAAATTTGTTAAGATTATTTGGACATCTTGAGAGAATCAAAAAAGAACGACTGATGAAACAAGTATATTTAGGTGAAGTAAATGGTAGCGTACCCAGAGGCAGACCGATGAAAGAATGGCAATGTAAAGTAGGTCGTTATATGGTATAAGGTAAATAGGTATATAGGTATATATGTGTTAGGTATAGATATTTTAGATTGATCTGGAGTTTTCGTGTTATTTATTCAAATGACACGTTCACTCCGCAACACTGCTCCGACCCAGGTTGCTGATCAATCTCTCTAGCGATCACCCCAAGTGAGGAGCCTCACAAAATTGTTATGTATGGTTTCCCACTTGGGCCCATTAGTATCCAAGGTCTTTGTTTCAGGCATCATTCACTCTATTGTCACTCTGTTTATAAACTATTTGTCGCCACACTTTTCTGTCCTGGCATACTACTCTAGCTTCCTTTACGTCCATGCATTTCTTCATGCAAGCTCTTCTGTTCCTATGACTTCTTATGTCTCTTCGGATTAATGTCTCATTTACAGATTCTAACCATTCTTTCGGCGGTCTACCTCTGGGCATTCTGCCATTTACTTTACCTTTATATACTTGCTTCGTCAGTCGTTCATCTTTCATTCTTTCAAGATGTCCGAACCATCTTGACTGATTTCTTTCCCATATGTCAACTAGCGTCTCTCTTGTACCACATTCTTTGAGGATTATCTCGTTTCGGACTTTGTCCATCAGTGTTTTTCCGCATATTATGCGCAGAGGTTTCATGCCGATCGCGTTGATTTTACTCCTGTCCTTTTCTTGACAGGTCCATGCCTCGCTACCGTATAGTACAGTTGGTACGAATATGGAATTATGTATGGCCATTTTAGCTTTTTTTGATATGTTTTTATTTGTGAGGATGGAACCTGCTCTACCGATAACCTGCTTACCCTTATTTATGCGCCTATCTAATTCCCCATCTATTTTTCCGTCGCTAGTGAATAGACTACCTAGATATACGTACTTGTCAACTTGTTCTAATCTCACATCATTTAGGACAATGTTGCATATTGTTTTCTCACTTTTTCCCTCAAAAACCATGACTTTCGTTTTATTCACGTTAATTTTGAGGTCCATGTTCTTCATGCTTGTATTAAGTTTATTCAACATTCTTTGCAAGTCTTCGACTGATTCTGCCATAACAATCTTGTCATCTGCGAAAGCCAGCCCACGTACTTTGACGGTTTCGAGATCTATACCTTTTTCGTCGAAGAGGGCAGTTCTTAGACACTTATCCATGAATATGATAAATAGCCACGAGGACATAACGCATCCTTGTTTCACGCCTTGCATAATATCGAACCAGTCACTCAGTTTCCCATTTACCCTTACACTTGCTTTACTACCCGTATATATTGTTTTTATTGCTTGTAGGAGCCCTCCATTCACTCCATACTCTTTAAGGACTTCCCAAAGTTTACTTCTATTTACCGTGTCGAATGCTTTTTCTAGGTCAATAAATGCCCAGAAAACTTTCTTTCCATTAATTTCAATCAATGAAGTAAAACAACGAATTTATCAGTTTAAATCATCAGTACTGATTAAATTAGTTAAATTTGTGACTGTAAAATTGAAATAATAAATTGTCCAGTTTTAATATTAAAAAAAAAATTTCGACTTTTGTGGGATTCATACACAATGGTTCATCTTCAAATTATATAATAAGTATTTAAAAAATTTATTTTATAAAGTTGAAATGAGAAATTATTCAATTTGGAAGGTTTAAAAATTTTGATTAGTAACTAATGCTTTCAAACTAAAATAACATTACGTTTGGAATATTTAAGGTAAACGTCCCAGTAATCGTGACCATAAGAGATTTCATCGACTTCAAATATTTAGAAAATTGTTTTTGTAGGATTATTTGAAAAATTATTGGTACTGATTGAAGCATTAAACATCCTAGAATATTATAAAAATTGTTTTTACATTATATTTAGTATTACTTTTTATTTATAAACAATTAAAAGTATAAAAGCACAGATGTCCCAGTGATCGTGATTTCCAAATCTGTCATGTACTAGTAATCGTGAGTCGTTGTCCCAGTCTTCGTGAAAAAGGTTAAGTTTTCTTGAAATCAGTTTTTAGCAATTTGGAGGTGTATTTTAAGTGTATTTTCGTTTTTTACTATACTTTAATGAAATGAAAGATGTATTGTTAGTTTTATATTGATTGAGACCTCTGTGATGAAAGCCGTCGAAACAACCTCAAAATCGAATCTTCTGATAGTTCTAATATGTCTGATGGACTCTATGAAAATTAATCATAATGAAAATTAATTTTCTTTTAAAATGTTTAGTTTTCATTTCAGTTAAAAATATTATCGAATAAAATTAATATTTTATTCATAAGAAATAAAGTGGTCACAAAATTAATTCGAGATAAATATTTATTAGAATTTTGATCACGATAAGTAATAACGACAATGCTGAAACTCTTTTATAATACTGAATATTATAATTAAGAATCATTAACATTTTAAGTAACTAGATGTAGCACATGAAATTTGATCAAATGCACTGACTAAAAAAAAGAGGTTATTTTCTGTTTACGTTGTCACAATATTAAAACTAGCAATAATTATATATCTATTACACATTTTTCTTGATATAATGCAGTAGTATAGATTAATGTTATATAATGAAAAATTTCTCAATAAATATTAACTTCACCGAAAAATGATAATAAACTCAAAAATTGATAATGAAATCTCTAAACTCATTCAAATATTTTACATCACCTTTTTTCAGTTTAAGCACTAATTTAGATTACGATTACTACTCACAGTAATAAGTCAGTTCTCCGATTTCATTTCATACCTTTTTGAAATTAATTAAATTATTATTTGTAACAAAATATGGAAATAAAATTTTGACAGAGTCGTCCTAGTCTTCGTGACAGATCCCGATTACTCGAGCAACTATGCTTTTGAAATGTCCCTATAATCGTGACCGATATTTCTTGAACGAGAAGGTACTAAATTAAGATTTTACTTTATTTTATGAAACAAAAATTATTTTTCATTACAAAAAAATTGTTTTCGTCCCGATAAACTAATTTCTTGACATAGTAAAAGCTTAAGTAAAGAGACGCCTTTCCTAACCAAAATGTTAAGCTATTTTCCACGTTTCGTGATTCATCGCCACCGGCAATACAAATTAATTTTTTTTACCCATGTGCACTATTTGTATAAAAAAACTACTTTGGTTTCCACAACAAGCATTGTTCAACCTTACTTAAAAATATTTTAGGATTGTATTTTTATGCGGAAAATACTTAATTCTGGCATTTACACCTCAAAACTCACGATTACTGGGACCATCCCGATTACTGGGACATCTACCTTAATTCTAATATTTCGAAACTGTCTTAGAATTGAGACATTCTAAAATTGAAGTGTCTCGTCGTCCCGAAATTCGGAATGACTAGTCCAATATTTTTCATAAGCTTGACTAGTTGTCTCGAATTTTCGGGAAGACTAGTCCATCCCCTTTTCCAACTCCCCAATTTTTCTAGACGACTAGACACAGCCTTCTAAAATGATATGTGAAAAAAAATCCTCTTTCGCTTCATCATTATTTATAGTACAAAATTCAAATAAATAAATAATTTGCAGTTATTCAATGAACGCTTTAATTAAATTAATCATGTGATATTTTTTTCCAAATATGTGTAATATTACATTTTTCTCTTTGTTAAATTCAAGGTTTCTAATTTAAAGTGCTTGCTTTTTGAATATTCCGTCATGATCTACTGTTTTATACCTGTTTAAATTAACGTAATCAGCGTAAATGACAAAATGTCAGTTTGGAAAATTAACAAAATGATAGATGTTCCAGATTTCCAGGCTCTGTAGAACAACGTTCAATTAATTAAAAATTTGTATTTTCGTTATAAATATAAAAACTGTCCACAGAAGCTGCCAAGTAATGCATCGAAATTCCAAATTAATTTAATTGGTCACTCGCGAATTGGCTTATTAGGGTCATAGGTTGACGAGCAGTAATAATTAGTCTTAATCGTCTTACTGCAATGGCGAAGAGATATCTAAAAGACCACCATGCTTCGAGACCTCTGTGATTGCAAGTCATAAAACTTGGGCCCCCTATCTCACTTTCTGCAGCGAAAAGCAAATAGCGATTTCATAAATACTAGCCTCTAGTATATATAAGTTTCAAGGATACAGGTGTCCTTTTATCATACTCATTTACGATATAATTCCATGCAAAGAACCTGCTTCCTGTAGATTATAAGGCTTGTAATAAACAAAAAATCCAAATTAAGAATAGATGAATCAAAATTCTAAGAATTGAGAAAAAATAAATTGATATGGAAAACTATGTTTCAGGATATGATTGGACGTTACTTCCAGTCACATCACGAGCTGGTGGTCGTAGAAACGCTCATGTAAAACGACCAATGAACGCCTTTATGGTTTGGGCACAAGCTGCAAGAAGAAGACTCGCTGACCAATATCCTCAACTGCATAATGCTGAATTATCAAAAACGCTAGGAAGATTATGGAGGTACGTTTAAAAAAAAAATAAATAAAACGAGGGTTGCGACAAAATCCCAATTTTGAAGCTTCCTGAGTTTCCCCTGACCATTCTGAATTTTTCTTCTAGGTAATAAAAGAACCTTTTTAATGCAAATAAAAACTTTTGTTTTCAAATTCATTTCGGGTGCAGTTTCGAACAAGTGAACCCTCCGATTTTGTTGAAACCACGTATACTTAAGTATTTTGATGCGCTGATTACAAAAATCATAGTGAAAATTGGCGACAAAGACGTCTTCATGGTAAAAACCATAAAAAACCCCATGAAAATTATGATTTTTTTCTTCATCTCAGTAAATACAAAGGATTTTGAAAAATGTTTCAAACAAAAGTTCTAGCTAGTATAAAAATACATCTTTTTTTTGGTCATATTTTGCCTAAAACCATTATTTTTCGATAAAAAGAGGATTGCGTTGGAAAAAACATTAAAAGAAAAGAGTTACAGATATGCGTTTAGTCACTCTTATCCCATTTTCCAGAATTAAGTGGGGGGGGGGGGGGGAGGCTACGCATACGAGGAGCTTGCTTTCAAAAGGGCATAAATCCACTTTTCAAAATTTTTTGTTTTTTTGCGTTAATCATATCTTTAGGATAAGCCCTATCAACCTATGTATCAGTTTCCTCAAAAAAAGCTTTCTATCCTATATTAAAAGTGAGTTAAACATTTGCTTTGCTACCAAAGGAGCATGCATCCAGTCTCTGGATAATGAGATAATGAGATAAAGAGATAATGAGAATGCAAACTTCTGTTAATTTGGGTACGTGGCCTAGGACCAAAACAATGTAGGAACCCAGAAAAACCAATTCTTTTATAAATGCTGTAAAACGTTTTTCTCGATTTCCCAACAAAAACCATAAGTGGATATGTGCCCTTTTGAAAGTAAGCTCCTCATATACTGACTATAGTTACGAAAATGCGTTCAGTTACGCTCGCCTCCTTTTCTATGTTTAAGTCCTCTTTTTCTTGAAAAATAATTGTTTTAGGCAAAAAGTGTATAATAGAAAAAAGATGTGTTTTTATACTAGCTAGAACTTTTCTTTGAAATACTTTTCAAAATTCTTTGTATTTACTGAGATAAAGAAAAAAATCATAATTTTCATGAGGTTTTTTATGGTTTTTACCATGAAGACGTCTTTGTCGCCAATTTTCACTATGATTTTTGTAATCAGCGCATCAAAAGTAAGTAAACGTGGTTCAAACGAAATCTGAGGGTTCACCTATTCGAAACTTTATCCTTTATTTCAAACTCTTTTACTGACAACAGGCATACGAACCAAATATGTAGTTGAGTTCTCGACTTAAAAAGATAAATTTGTTTGGAACCAAAAATGAAAGAATTTTTCAGTTAGAATAATTGTAATTTTCAACCAAGAAAAAAGGAATTTTCAACTAAATTGTCAGATTTTCAACCAAAGTGACAAATAATCGATGAAAAAATGAATTCTCAACGAAAAGTGCAATAGTTGAATTAAACCGGAAAATACGAATTTTCAACAAACGATTTGAATTTTCAACCGAAACAGACTAATTTTCAAACAACAAAAAAATAAAGATTTAGAGCTTAAGAGTTTAAGTTTTAAACAAGAAAGATTGGTCAGTTAATAAAGAAAAAAAATCATCCAAAATGTTGAACTTTCAAACCAAAAAGACGAATTTCCTGCAAATCCAATAAGTTTGCATTCTAAAAATATGAATTTTTGGAAGAAGGTGAAATTTCTACCAAAAAAATTTACTTTTCAACCCAAAAAGGACGATTTGTTAATAAAATAAATTAGTTTTCAATTAAAAAAGATATTTCAAGTAAAAATGAAATAGTTACACTTTCAGTTAAAGAAATTAATTTTCGACTAAAATAAACGAATTTTCAATCAAAGAAATTAATTCTGAACCAAAAAGATAAATTTCCAAATAACGAGATTACTTTTCCACCAAAAAGATGCATTTTTAACAAAATAGTTTGACTTCTACCTAAAACAGATCAATTTAATTCTTAAAAAACAATAGGTAAAATTGCAGTAAACAAATTAACATGTAACCAAATCAAATAAAATGTCAACGAAATGATTTAATTTTCAATGAAAGAAATGATTTTTTAATTAAAATTATGAATCTTGAATTTTAAAAAATAATTTGTAACCAAATAGTTGAATGTTGACCTAAAAAAAAAAAATTTTCAAGTTATAAAACAGAAAACTTAAATGTTTAACCAAATTAAAGAAATTTTCAACTAAATATTTGTGATTTGTGATAAAAAATCATTTTCAACAAAATAGTTAAAATGTCAATGAAAAAAAATGTTTCCCAACTTAAATTATGTATCATCAACCACAAAATTAATTTTTAAAAATGTACTTGTGATGTGTAACCAAAAAAGATGTAATTTCTACCAACATCAATGAATTCTCAACCTAAGAAGATCAATTTACAACAAAACCCTTACATTTTCAAATTGTTGAATTTTTAGCAAAATAATACAATTAATTTCAACTTCAGTTTATTAAGAATTCCCTGACTCTGTCCGGTTTTGTCTGACATTCCCTGACTTTCTGGAATTCGCTGACAATCCTGACCTGTAGCAACCCTGACAAATATGAATTGGATTTTAAACTCCATATTCTACCTATTCTTATCAAACCCCTTGAACATTGGAACCTTATTAACGATTTTGTGTTCCAAGGATTTTGAGTGACGTCGAAAAGCAGCCTTTCATAGATGAAGCTGAAAGACTGAGAAACGCTCATAAGAAACTACATCCACACTATAAGGTAAATGTTCATCTAATTGTATAACAATCTCTTCTATAAAATTCCAGATCTACAAAATAGTAAATTTCTTTCAGTATCAACCTCGTAGAAGGAAACCAAAGCCAGATGATCAAGTAAGCCCTCTAACTCCTCGAAGTTCCTTGCCCCTGACATCATTAGAATCTGCCAGCTCATCCAACTGCAGTTATAGTAGACTCTACACAGAAAGTTCAAAAACTAGTCCCAGGTATCAACCCTATGAACGACCTGTTGCGCCATATAGTGATTCACCTTCAAAATCCTATCAAGATTTATCAAAAGGGACTTATCCAGAGGCAGCCAAATGTCCAGTCGAGCACTACAGTAAACCATACGAATTATCAGACAAAACTTATCCTGATCCAAAGTACTTGGAGACGTCATCAAAGTGTCTAGAAAATGGTCTGAAGTACCCGGAAGTGCAATCTAAGTCGTATGATCTATCGAGGAGCTATGAACTTCCCAAATATCCAGAAACAAAGACCTATCCTGAAAACTTGAAGTTTCCAGATGCTAGTAGTCCCACCAAACCTTATGCTTACGTTCATGGTCAATATTATCCTGCACCGGAAGGATATCCTGTACACGAGGAAAGTGATTATCAACCTCAAACGGTACCGCCTCATTCGTTCTATCCCTATATTTCTCCTTCTATGACGCAACCACCTTATTATATGGGTCCTCGGTGTTAATTTATTTTTGCACACCTTCTGTACAAAAAAATCCTTTTTTTTAACACATGTATGATTTCAGCACTTTTCGATGCCAGTAAAGCCGGGCTAAAGTAGCGCTTTTCGAGCATGGTGACGTCAGAGGGAGTAAAAATGTACTTCCGCTCCCTAGGGCGCAAAAGTGTAACCTCGGAGGCTAATATGAAAATTATATATCTATGAGCTCACATTACGTAAGGCTTTTTTTGAAGGGATGGGGTTCATACAATCTTACGAATCCTTATCTAGGGGGAGGGGGGTCTGAAATTTCGAAAATCATCCTTACGTAATTAATAAACCTCCCTAGACCGATTGTTTGACAGATTGGACCAGCTCGAAGCGATAAGTTAGCATGAATTGCCGATACATGACCTAATATTTCCGGAATTTTTTGGTTATTTAAAAAATTACTATAAGGGTGATTATCAAACTGGCCAGAAACTTGAATTTCCCAAATATAAAAATTACATGAAAAGTTTTCCTGTAATTTTTTTTAATTAATCATTATTTTTAATTTCTATACTAATATCTTTGATTTAATATGCGAACACCATAAACTTCATTACCGTTCTGTGTCCCAACCTCAATCTTAACATCGATAACATTATTTTCCATTATTTGCTCTTTTAAAAAGAGCTTGTTGTGTCATATTTCTGACATTTAAGGGAGCAAAAGTATAAATTGTGCAAATTGTTCAATACAAGTAAATATTGTTATTCAATTCGATATTAAAACTGAAAAATGCTTTTTTGTTATTAAATTATTAATAAAGATGTGATTGCCAGTTTACTCGTTCAAGTTTGCCTTAGATTTGATAATCACCCAGCTTTCCACGTCAAAAAAATCAATCTTGGCAGCCATCTTATCGATATTAATAAAAGCCAGTGTTGTTGTGGTACTTTATGGGTAATGTTTCTTGGCCGAAGGATTTTCAAAAATTTTGAAAATTCTGGACGTGAAGCCATTTTGAAATTTGAGGTCGACTTTTTTTTAAATTGTAATATTGCCGACAATTTTTTTCGGATTTCAATGAAACTTATAGGCATTTTGTAAAACAAGATGCTGTTTTATATAAAATATGGAACGAAAAAAAATTTCAAAATTTTCACACAAAAAAAACTCAAAAAAAATTTTGATTCGATTTTTGACGAATTTCGCTATTTTTGATTTTTGATTTTTTTTTAGAATAATATTCCTTGTTCTTTTAACTTTCATAAAAAAAAACTTGATATACACTCATCTGGTTCGCAAGTTATGAACATTTATAGAGCGTCATTCCAGTCGAATGCTTGTGCCACGCAGCAGCTCCCAGCAGGCATTGGCATTATACAATACACCGTTGCAACGCTGCAGTCTCAAGCATTCCTGTTTACTCAATTATTTTTCTCTCTCGCTTAGAATATTTTCGCTTAGGAGCAGATTTTTGTGTTTGAAATATTTTTGATGTTGTGTCCGGAGCAGCAGAATATATTTTGCAACGGATTTGATAGTTATTGATCGGTATGAAGGAATGAAATCATCTCGTACCATCAATTGTCTGAGCTATCAGGAAACGATCGCGAAGAAATTTGGCATGGTTCTCATATTCACTTTTTGCACAAAAAATGAATTTTACTTTTGGCATAGCGCTGATGGCCCAATCGTACAACAAGGAAGCCGTGGTACAAAGAGGATTTAATTCCTTGATACGAATCAATAACCATCAAATCTGTTGAAAAATATATTCTGCTGCTCCTGATACAAAATCAAAAATGTTTCGGATACAAAAATCTACTCCTAACCGGAAGAATTCTAAGCTAGAAAAAAATATAAATTACCAGGAATGCCCGAAATTGCAGCCTTGCAACGGTGTATTGTGTAAAGCCAATGCCTGCTGCCCGCCTAGCTGCTGCGTGGCACAAGCATTCAACTGGAATGTCGCTCTTTAAATATTCATAACTCGCGAACCAGATGCGTGTCCATCAAGTTTTTTTTTTAATGGAAGATAAAAGAACAAGGAATATTATCCTCAAAAAAAATCAAAAATAGCGAAATTCGTCAAAAATGGAATCAACAAATTTTTTTTGAGTTTTTTTTGGTGAAAATTTTGAAATTTTTTTTTGTTCCATATGTTATATAAAACAGCATCTTGTTTTACAAAGTGCCTATAAGTTTCATTGAAATCCGAAAAAAATTGTCGGAAATATTACAATTTAAAAAAAAAACGACCTCAAATTTCAAAATGGCGTCACGCCCAGAATTTTCAAAATTTTTGAAAATCCTTTTGCCAAAAAGCATTACCCATAAAGTACCACAACAACACTGCGTTTCATAAAAATCGATGAGATGGCTGCCAAGATTGATTTTTTTGACGTGGAAAGCGTCCCATAAATTGCTAGAATTTTAGAAATTTCCGGTAACTCACTTATCTAAAAATTTTCAAAATTCTGCCATTGAAAATCGAATGTAAGCAGAAACCGTGTCTATATTCCAGTTGTGCCTGAGATCATGCATTTGTCATAAAAAATATCGTATGCACCAAGGGGGAGAATACTTTTCTCCCTTGGTGCATAATATACTATTACAGGCTTCGAACTGTTCTGTCACTAAAAGAATAATCCCAGCAACACATTTTGTAATTGTTCTATAAAAAAAAGGTAAAAGTATGAGTAGGAACTTTACTGATCACAGACCAGTACAAATTTACTGAGAATCAGTAGAATTTAAGTGAAAAGCAGTGATTATTCACTGAAATTTCACTGGTTTTTAGTAGAAAATGTTACTGAAATTTCACTGACGCTTCCTGAAACTTCAGTAACTAAGCAAAAATCATGAACTGTTAGTGAATAACCACTGATTCAAATAGCTAGAAGTATTCCACTGATTCTCACTGAAATTCCTGAAATGAATTAGTAGAAAACTACTGATTAAAATAGAGCAAAGTTGTTTCCTAATTGCTTTAAAAAGAACTTCTAATATATGTAATTAGATAGCCAAATTACTAATTATTAGTACAAACTCTTCAGAGTGATCATAACAGTTTAGAATTTCAACAAGGGATATTTTTAAAGTGGGAACTCTTTTTTCTTTAAAGAATATGAATCGTATAAAAAAGCCAATAAATGAAACACTTCTGTAAAATAAGTAGAATTCAAGTAACAAATAAAATAGTTGGCTCGTTTAGACTGTGTTTATAAATTAATAAAAAGAATATGAATAAAAATTTCATTTCATTTTTTTTCATTCAAACTAAAATTGCACAAGCCAAAAAATTATTCAATGAAATAATTCTCTTCAACATTCATTCCTAGAAATATTTGAGAGTTCATTGTTATTATTATGATTGTATTGTAGTTCATTAGTAAACGTTTTTAAAGAAATGTTACGCTTTTTGATATTATATTTTTGTGTGCTTTTGAAAATCTGAACTGATAGTCATTTTTTGAACTTTAATCTTTATTTCAATGTTAATGAATGTTTTCGTCTTTGAATGTTATAGGTTTCTATTTATCATATTATAATTTTTGAAAAATTAATCAGAATTTGGAAATATAAAAGGATTTTTAAAAATCTTAAAAAAAGAGAATATAGGATATTTTGAGAATAATAGGAGAAAAAATTGAGAATGAAAGGGCAAAAGGGTGTAGCAAGATCGTATACCAATTTGCTTTTGTTAACAGCGTACTAGTATTATTAGAATTTTTTAGTTATCAAAAGTAGTTTTCTACCAAATTCAGTTTTACGGATTTCTTTTATAGTTTTTATGAACTGTCACAGAATCACAGTAACATACATATATGTTTTGTAACTTTTGAAAATTATTTTTGCAGACTTTTCCTGTATGAAAATATAATTTTTTTGTCTTTCGGCTGTTTTTCATTTTCTGAACGAGAATTTGTGCACAACTTATTACTCATAAACAAATTTTATTCAACTGCATAATACAGTTGGCTCGAAATCAATTTTTCCGAAAGTTTTTATACAGTTCTGAAAACGATATTAAAATAGTACAAATTTAAATGTTCTATTCAAATTTTGATAAATTATAAAAATTATAAACTAGTAAAATGTATCAATGTTAATGTTTCAATAGTTTCAACAAATTTCAAGTATAGTTTTAGTAGTTTTCGTAATCTTAGTCTGAAAAAAGTAAAAATTGTAGACTCGTAAAAAAAGTGGGATAGTTCGGAGTCTGCTACTCAGAAAAAATGTTTTGGATAGGAATTTGAAAGTTTTTATCAAAACAGAGTAATTTAAGAGTTTTTGACATATTTTATAATAATTTGATTATGTTTTCCCCTATATGTCGACATCAACCTTCGCCAAGTTTAAAATAAATTGATTAGGAGAAACTTCCGTTATTTATCGAATCGTCATAAATTTGTATTATGCTTATGATTTATAAATATCATACATATATAAGTTATTTAACTTATTCTTGATGTGAAATTGTGATTATATTCATATGTATACATGGTTTAAGTTTATTTCTGAAAAAAGTACTTAAATGGAGACTTCATGATAAATTATATAATTTATAATTTCTCCGATTGTATTAAATATATTTAAAAATTTATTAGGTAATAAAAAACAGTGGATAAAGTAATGAGTATGATTCCTAATTTTTCGTGCTCAAGAGGTGAACCATACAGTTACTTTAAACTAAAAGGCTTTGCAAAAGGCTTAATTTCCTCTAATATAAAAATACCAAATGATTTAATATTCAATTTAAAAACGAACCTTAATTTTAAGTTATTACAATAAAAATTAGATATTAAAGAAAGTTTTTATTTAATAGCATAATCTCCAGCACTACATATATACAAAACGTATAATAATAAAATTCGACGAAAAGTATAGCAGTACAGAATTTGGTAATTATTATTATTTGGTAATTGTTGTCTATTCACATGAACCCTGCTTTTATTCGAATGACAGCAATGTCGTTTTCATTATAAACTATGTTTGGGAAAAACAGTAGCATACCAGTGACTAATTTTAATTTTTGATTTCTAATAATACTAAACGATTCATTTAAGTCTGCCTTAAAATGGAACTAAAATAATTTAATTTAATTTTGACGTTCTTGTCAAATGACTGCTATTAACAAATATAATTCAAATAATGATTTACTTAAAAAAAAGCAATTTGTGCAATTAAAACTAACAATTAAATTTAGGTAACTCTCAGTATCACAAATAATTACAAACAGCCTACAGTATGCCAAGTATTCACGGCAAGACTTAGAAATAAAAACATGTCCTGAAAACACATTTCCTCGGAAGAATAATAATTATAGTACATTTAACCAACAAATAATAGGCGTTTACTGAAAATTCAATTGACTATGTAAATCTCAAATTAGACGAGTTTTCCAAATTCCTTCTATACCTTTGTAAATTCAATCAGAATAAAATTATATGGACCTTCATTCGATGTATGTTCAAAATTTTAAAACTACAGCTTTTACAGATTATTTCAGTGAATAAAGACTAAAATGGAGTCATTTGTACTATTTAATTTCTTATGATATTTACTTAGATTTCGTCCATTTTTTATATCCTAGCAGAAGAAAATTATAAACAATTTCATTGTCTTATGAAATTTTCATTCAAACCATTAATTTTCTAATGTGCGAAGAATTCATTGCAACAGTATCAATTTGATTAGAGCCTCGAAATCATTTTCTTATTATATTTTACAACACTTAGAGACTATCCACTGGAGAGAAAACTACAGCCAAATTTTCTTAAGTAAGCTAATTATTTAAAAATATTCTGAATTTTTCATGCAAACAAATATCCTGTTCGTTAAATATAGTATAGTTTGCATAATAAAAATTATGGACTTTTTAAATAGAAAACCAACTTTCGGAAGAAATTCGGTTGTGGTTCACTTATAACATTCCCCTATAATAAATAACATGCTAAGGAACGATTTAACGTCAATGGATTCAATCCTTCATGCAATCTTCGGAACTGACGAAACAATCAGAGTCTGATTAGACATTAAAAACATTAAATATATTAAAATTGTACAATCACACGACCAATATGAATTGTAATTTCTCTATTACTCTCTATAATGATTGATTACTATACTAGAACCGGGAATGTTGAATTCAACTCTATAAGTCTAGTACTTAGAACAATAGAAAAGTTTACGAATTCTAAATTCGAGACTCGACAACTGTAAAGTTCGGCGGATATGGCATTTTATGTTAGATTAGAGATTCTCTCACTGGAGGTAGAATGTTTCGTCCCGAAATATTGTGAAAATTACCTAAATGAGCGCTCAAATATTACGTAAAATAGAGATTTCTTCAAAATCAACCATTTTAAATTCCAAGCTTCAAAATTCAAAACTAATGATATTCTTAAGTAGGTATTGAAGTGCTAAAAATTAAAAGCCACACATATTTCAAATGCAATCCTTCAATGACAAGGCAATATGGTGAACTCTCTAATTGATGACATTCTTTTGAAAGTCAAAAAAGAGAAAAAGGCTCACAGTAAAAGTTTTTT
This sequence comes from Andricus quercusramuli, assembly GCA_932178445.1. NCBI lineage: Eukaryota > Metazoa > Arthropoda > Insecta > Hymenoptera > Cynipidae > Andricus > Andricus quercusramuli. The sequence continues at coordinate 47,273 of CAKNXH010058841.1, forward strand.
TTTTACTATTTAAAAAAATTCTAAATACTTAAGTAACATTTGAACGCTCCCTAATGCGACTACAGAGTGTCTACTCGCCAGATGATTTTAAATCCGGTCATCTGCCAGTTAATTTTCATTTTCCCGGTCTGGGAATTATACTTCTTCGGGAAATTTCCATGCCCTTACTCAAAATTTGAATTCTTTTGGAAAATTCACTATTCCAAGTCAGAATTATACTTAACTATACGTCTTTTTTAAAGCCAGGCATAATTCAAAATTATAATTCTTTTGGAAAATTCCAAAGTTTCCAAAATCTCCTTCTGTTTCGTGATTGAACAAACTGAGAATAATAAAATATCAAAATAATATTCATTTCAGTACAATCCTATGAAAAATCCCTGTCACTGAATCAAATTCCCGCTTATGTCTCGGTTTTTTTCCTGGGGAACAAAATTCCTGGTTTTCACGGTCAGGTAGACACCCTGTCACATTTAACCTGCAACAAGTTTCATAATTTAAATAAACTTAGGGTTTAAATATCAATGCATGCCTTGGGCCATTGAATTCATAACAGCAGCTAACTCTTTAATTTGATCCCTATTAGCGTGCATAAACGCCTTAGCTGTCCATATCATTTCCGCTAATTGAACATCACTTTTCTCGTCCATGGCTATTTCCTTTGTCAGTTGAGGATTAAACCGGTAATAAGGAACTCCAATCATCGAACACCAGGTTCTTGCTCGATCCACAACCCTCCCATCACTCATAGTTGCTTGATCAACCAAGAGATGTCCTAACGTAGAAACACCCATCGCCAGTTTTGCAGCATCCCAAAGGCCTTCGGGTTTAAATACATCTATCTCCGTCAACGAAGTCACCGGGATTAACCCAGTCCCGATAGAAACGACCACAGATAAAGGAACAACATCCTCACTTCTCCCCATCGCCTTCAGTGCCAAATTATATTCATAGATCTCGGTCATCGCATCCAAGGTCGGATTATTAGCAATCAATCCACCATCCAAAAATCTTCCAAAAGCTCTAAAGTACGAGGGAGCTGCTCCTGTAGCTCGCGCCGCTTTCCAAAGAAGCTGTTCCTCCGGAGGAAGTGTTTCCTTAAACTTTGTGCTTGTAGGGACATTCATTAATATACTCGGCGAATCATAATTTCGAAACAAGTGTAAATCCACAGGCTTTCGATCAGCAAGGACACCAGTGATCATTACCTTACGATCTTTGATATCCGTCATGACTCGTTCCGCTCCCAAGCATTCTTTCAAGATCTTTTCGAAAGGTTCGCTATTATATGGTCGCATGCCTACAAAAGCTTCTTCCTTCAGACGAAAGTACAGAGCCTGACATTCCTTCAAAGATTTCCCTGCAGCCAATCCAAGAGCAAGGATCCCACCAGTTGATGTTCCAGCGACCCAATCAAAATAATCGACTATCGGCTTTCCAAGAACGGACTCCACCTCCAGAAGAGTTTGTACCAGGACTAATCCACGAATTCCACCGCCATCTAGACACAACAATCTCCCGCCTCTTAAAGGTGTCCGTTTCTTTGATGCCAGCTTTTCCATACTCGCAACATACAGCATTTGATCTAAAATCGTTCTGGGAACAGCAGTCGGTGGTTCTGGAGGGGCTACTCCATTATATTCCTCGTTAAATTTGCAACCAGTCGTACAACCTAGCATGGCCTTTGAACAACGATCTGCTCCAACTGCGTGTAGAATATACAAAATTTTGTTACCGTCATTGGTGTCGTGGCTCACCAAGTGTCTTGGCGTCTGTTGAAGCCAATTTACTGCGTTTAGATCTGCTCCAAACCCGATAAGGATTTGAACAATTGCGGGGGTTGCCTCGGCGACTGCAATATGCAGTGGAGTATTTCCCTCGTCGTCGGTGATATTAACGTTGGCCATGTGACTAAGAAGGGCAACGACACATTCGAGTCTTTTTCGTTGAACCATAATGTGCAAAGCGGTGCGACCGTGGAAATTCAGAGCGTCGATATCGCAATTCTTTTCTATTAAGGCGTTAATTACTTCTCTACTTACGGACCAATGCAAGGGAGTGCCTCCGAATTTCATGTCCTCGGGGTACAAGACGTTCGGTTTGTTGTGCAGAAAATCACCAACGTAACCTGGACTGGACGGCTGACCTTCGGACGCAGGAATGTTTACATCTGCTCCAACAAGTAGGAGAGCTTTGACACAATCAGGTTTGTCACTGCGACAAGCAACGTGCATAGGCGTGTGGCCATCGCTGTTTCTACTATTTAATGTAATAGGAAGACCTGGGCCGAGGGTTGTGATAATATCTTTGGTAGAAGTGGCTGCGTAATGATAGACGGTATTGCGATTGTTGTCCAAGTGTTCCAAAGAGCTTTTTGCTTCGATTAACATTTGAACCATTCGTAAGTTATTCGTCTGGATGGCTACCTGGAGTGGTGACACTCCAGTTTGAGGATCGCTACTGTTCAACTGGCTGTTGACAACGTCGTGATTGAAAGCATCGTAGAGGGTTAAATGAGCTGCCAAGTGAGCCAGATTCCAGGTTGGATGTTCCACGAGTGTATGGCAGAGCTTTTGTATCTTTCCGGTGTTGCACATCTTGAAAATTGAAGAATCAAATTAATATAATCAGTTGAAATCAATTGATTGGAAATCAAGGAATTGATCACTCCTAAACTCTGGTGTACAAGCCTTTGTGAAATATTTCAAATCATTGAAATCTATATAAAATCTTTGAAATCTGGTGTACACTCAAGAGTCCAGTGGTCAACTCCTCGTTCGAAACGAAGGGGTACATAGCTTCTTTATACCAACTTTACAAACCACCATTTAAATTCTCTAACAAGCATTTGAAGTGATATGTACCCCTGTTTGGAAACTGATGACTGATGTAAAATAAAAGTAAAACTTCAAAGTTTATTGGACTTAAAGTAATTATAACTATAAGAATGTTTCTTTCAATTAGTAATTCAGTCCGAGAACAAGTGGATTGATAGTCAAATAAAATCGTGCAGTCAGTTAATAATGGTTTTAAAAGTTAGTAGAATTTGATACATTAATAGTTAATAAATCGTTAACGTACTTCATAGAACTTAACTACCTCTCTGCATAATTGCACAAGAACTGGAACTTTATCCTTGAATATGATAAATCGTTCCTCTGTGATTTCCAGATTTTCTGACCGAAAAAGGCTGACCGTTTTCAAGCAAATACATGTAAAGATAAAAAGATGTAATTAGTATATGATCTAAAAATTATCTCAGTAAACATAATTAACAGAATAGTGTCGTTAATTTTTTACGACAAGAAATTTATAATTGATATATAAAAAACATTTGATAGAGTAAATTTAAGTTTAAATAGTGTAAAAAATCAAAACTGAAAGAAAAGAACGAATAAAAAAGAGCGTGATAAATCTGTGTTAACATCTCTGACGCAAATAGTACGAGCACTACTAATGTTCTAAATTGATTCATGAACTCTAAAAACTAAGCATACAAAAACCATTAAATTAATTTTAAAAACTGTTTTCTAAAATGCAATTCTCATAAATCGCAGGATACATTTAAATAATGCAATAAATTATATTTTCTATAAGCACCAACGTTATAATACTATAAAGTTATATATCTAAAGAAACTACAAATATTAAATAACTTAACACTGAACAAGACAACTTCCTTTCAACATTTGTAAATTTAAACACTGACACTAAAAGAACCAACAATTGAAAATTATTTCTTAGTGGCTAAGCCTACGCTAACGTGAAGCGAAATCGTAAACATACACATACCTACGTGAAGTGGAAAGATTCATAAAGCGTAATGGTGGCAGTGCGATTTCATATTTTCATAAAATATGAAAAAAGTTCACGCGGGCAGAGGAGATAGTTATATTATAAAAAAGTAAAAAGAGGGGGGGGGGGGAAGAAAAGAGACAAATCACCTTGATCTTTTTCCTTATTCCTTATCCGTCTTTTTTATACTACTAAGGACCAATATATTTCGAAGCTACATAGTTCATCAGGACTGCCTCATCAGGGAAGTTTTTACTAAGAAACTACTAGAATATATTTTTATCGTATGCTAATATTAATTAGAAATGTAGATATTACTTTGAAATTACTTATTAAGATACTACTTACATTTTTTGGTATATCTGTTGATCTTTAATATTTTTGAGAACTTTTATACGTATTTTTGATGGCTTAAACCACAACCCACAGAAATTCCGAAATATTACTACTAATTTTTCAAGCTTACGTTTTTAAAAATTCCTTTAAAATTTTAATGAACAGAGACACTATGCCATATAGACCTTGCTGCTTCTCTAAAGCTAGGTTCTTTCTGCCGTTCTCAACAGTTCGGTTCTTGGTCAACTCTAAATCATTTTTTTTCGTTGAAGATATGTACATCATTTTAGTTGAAAATTCATCTTTTTAATTACAAATTTAATTATTTGGTTAAACATTCATTTTTTTCTCCGGTTGCAAATTAATTTTTTCAACTTAAAATTAAATTATTTCATTTTTGGTTTAAAATTTATCTTTTTTAGTTGATAATTCAACTATTTGATTGAAAAAGTATGTGTTTTGTTGGAAACCTTCTTTGTTGAAAATTCACCAATTTGTTTAACAGTACATGTCCTAACTATTTACAATATCCACAATTTATATCATTAATTTAGATTAATTTAAAATTTGAAGCGTAGTAAATTTTATTTTTAATTTAAGTTTCAAAATTCATAGTCCCAAAAATTTGAAGCGTATAGTTTTAAAAAGGCTTGAAATTTTAACACTTCCGAACTTTCAAGTTTTCTTTCAATTTTCAACATTTCACTCTAATGGTTTCAAATTTTACAGCGTTTTAATTTGGACTTTCCAAAACCATAAAGGTTTTAGAAAAATAGAACTAAACATTTTCGTTAAAAACTCTTTTACATCTTGAAGCGTCTAAATTTCCAAACGAAAAAACATTCAAAATTATACAGCTACAAAGCAGAAGCCATTCATATTGAACATTTTATTTCGAGACCCACAAAAAAACACTTTTTCTACTGCAAATTCAAATCTAAAAATGTATAAGCTTCAGAGACTCGAATTGAAAATAATGATTAATTCCCGAATTTTAAACGCTACTTTAATACGAAATTCTCTGATATATAAAGTTTCATTGAATTTATTTTTTAAATTAGAAATTGTTTCATTCTGAACAAATTCTGTAAATCGTAAAGAGGAGAGAATCTTAAACTATGATTTGAAATGTTCTGAATTTACAGTCGGTCGAGTAAAACCAAATTTTTTGAATTTTAAAATTGTACATTTTTGAAAATTTTGAATTTTAAACGATAAAATGTTGGAGCAGCACTAGTTCCTGCACAAATATATTGCACGCAGAATATATTGTACAAAAAGTATAGTATACTGATTATATTTCTCCTACATAATATCATTTCTACATAGTATATATTTATACAGCATACTCGAGTAAATAGTACCATATTTTTCCTACAAAAATTATTATCTTAATTTTTATATTTTTGCTTCAAAAGCTTAAATTCAAAAATGCTGTAGTTTCAATTTCAAATATTAAAAATATTTGGACAATTTCACTAATAAATCTTTTAACATTGCAAAACTTTATATTAAAAGACTTGGTAGTCACTGTAAAATTTAATTATTTTTGAAATTCTAAGTTGTTTTGTTTCAATTTGGAAAGTACCAAATATTTTGACTTTTTAAATTCTTTGAAATCGTGGAATATCAAATTAGGAACTTGAAAGTTGTACAATCTTGAGTTCAAAGGATTTATTATCAAACAATTTTGAATTAAATGTCTCCAAAATAATTTCGAAACTCGGGATTGATAATTAAACTTTTTTTTTATTTCTAAATGTTCCAAAATGTTGAACATTACAAACAAAAGTAATATCTTAAGATTGTCTCATTAATCATTCAAATTTAAAAATATTTAAAAAAATTAATAATTGAAAATTGAAAAATGTTATGAATCAAAATAGATAAAAATTAAACTATCTGAAATTGAAGTTAGAATAGTTCCAAGTTCAGAGTTCTGAATTTTCATGTTGAATGCTAAATTTTTAATTTTTCCCTTTCATAAGTTTAAATTCTGCAATTAAAATTGAAATGGTTGAATTTTGATAAATATAATTAACAATTTGAAAACTGTTAATTGTTATCTTTAATTTTTAACATTTCGCAGCAGAATTTTTTCAATTTTAATATTTCCCATTCAAAATTACTTTTTATTTTGAACGGTTTTTTTTTAGAAAAATTCAATTTAATTTCAATTCACAAGTTTCTAATTTTTAAATAAATAATTAAAGATATTCTATTTTGAACGGTTTGAAATTGTCATATTTCGGCTTTTTAATCTGAATTCATTCAGTTTCGAGATTCTTTAATTCAAAATAAAAGTGTTCAATTTTGAATGCTTTAAATTAGAGGTGATGGAATTTCAACGTCTTTCTAATAAAATTGTCAAATTTTCAGAATTTTAGTGTGAAATTGTCCAATGTTGACAGTTTTGATTTAAAATGTTTCAATTTCAAACACTTTCAATTTCAAATTATTAAATTTTAAACGCTTTTATTTAGAAAGTATATCAGTTCAATTCCCTATTATTCCATTCGAAATAATGGAACGATGTTTAAACAATTAAAATTCAATTGCTCTAAGTAAAATATATTCCTTTTTTTTTCTTAAAATCACTCCCGTAGATCAATGGAATCAATGAATTGAAAATAATTGACATGTAGATCTTTCCTAATCTATATAAATGTAACAGAACAGAGAAGTAATTTTAAGAAAAAAAAGAACTACCCTGAATTGAATTTAATTCTTTAAACAGTATCGGCTATACGTTTTGAGATACGGAAATACTGAATAACAAGTGACATAGTGTAAGGTAAGAGATTAAAAAAAACTAGACTTTTCTTCACGTTCCCTATGAGAAGGCACAAGTGAGTGATTATTAATTGTTTAAATAATTGCACAGAATCTTTTTCAAAAATATTACTCTAACATTATTTAATTGTGTCATTAATTACAGAAAAGAATAACTTTTCATGATTTTCAGGGAAGAAAATTGTTGATACAAATGAAAATTGTGTACAAAATTGCTAAATATACTTTTTTTTTAAATATTACTCTCAACGTTCATTAATTGTCGTTAATTACAGTAAGTAATAACTTTTCACGCTTTAAAGGGGACAAAATGGTTCAAACAAATGAAAATTGTTTAAATAATTACCAAATATCATTTAAAAATATATTAATTTCAGCATTCGTTAATTGTGTCATCAATTCCAGAAAATAACTTTTTACGACTTTAGGACGAAAAAATTGTTTAAATAATTACAAATATGTTCAACAAAAAGAACTACTCTTGATATTCCTCAACTTGATATCATTTGTCCCAAAATATATAATCACTTTTTACAACTTACAGGGGGAGAAAATTATTTAAAGAATTCAAAGTTATTTAAAGAATACTTGGAAACTCTTTACTTATAGATAAAAAATTATTCATGTTGAAAAATTTCAAAAAAATACCGTCATTAGAATTAATTTGATAGAAAGCTGCTATTTTACATTTTTTGGGGCATTTTTCGGGCACAATGAAAGGGAATTCGAGGGTCAAAATTGAAAGTTATTGGAAATTATTCCTTGAACATTCCTTAAGAGTTGACTGTACTTTAATTCACAAAAACGTTTATAACAAGTACTACTTTTTCCATTTTTTCGGGAACCAAGCTTTTCCCATTCAAAACCACATGTTAATTTCAAGAGCCCGGGGGCACGGGTTAACGTTGAAAAAAAAAGAAAAAGAAAACTACGGATTTTCTTTTTCCAGAAAAGGAACAAAATGGGGAGGAACGATCACCAAAAATCGAAAGTCGGATTTTTGGACAACCCTAATGAACAGTGAATTCCTATTCCAGACCACTACTGTTTCACGGCCTTCCCAGAATGTTGAAATTTTAAATCGAAATTTTTTTAATTGCAATTATTTTCAGTAACCCATTTAAATTTGATAATTTAAAAACAAATTTATCAAATGAATTTATTCATACGATAACTGATACAAAAATAATTACGCAAAGTGGAGCATGTACACTTTACTAGCACTTCGTGCATAGTTTTGGAATATCACTTCACGTTAGCGTATGTTATAGCTGCACCAGCCTAATTATTTTGAAGAAGAAATGAGATATAATTACCTGTAAGCCTGATGAAGTGTTTCAGTGCAAGGTCTGTGGAGGACGATTTCATACTTGTCCTTGTATTTGTCTCCTGGATTATACAAAACAACACCGTCTTCTCGGCAATGAATGTGACGATTTCCGTACTGGTCTGATCTAACCTCCAAAACTACATCTGCTGGTGCTTCAACGAAAACGTTCCGAAGCACACTATTGGCAATATTGCCAAGCCACGCCATTGTCGTGAATGGATAATATCATCAGAATTACAGACGAAGAATAAACGTCAGTGTACTAAAAAAAACTTGTTCAGCTTGAGAGTACGAATATCTTTTGCATACCAATTACGTCTAAACGTGTCACACACTGAAGGAAGACCTTTTCATGAAACTAGCTCGTTCGAGATTAAAAATAACATCAATAACATGATGAAAAATAAGACATGGAGCAAATGACGAGAAATGTTTAAGGAAGAGACTTTGAACTTTAAACTTACACCATTGAGCTTAGAAATTACAACAAAACCCAATAAACGTGATAAGAATAAGATACAGAAAAGGTGACATCACTCCTTGCCCCTTGATGGATCAATGACAGACCGCCAATTTTGACATTTAAGTGTGTCACGTGATTTTTCAGAGCGCCATCTGCAAATTCGGTCGGTAAAGTAGAGTTGACAGCAAACATAAAGAACGTAAACAAACTGGTGAAATTAATGAAAGAAACCGTATTTATAAGCAATTTAAGCCCGAAAAATATAGGTCTTCAAGTATAAAGTAATTGAGTTTATGTATTGTAATTATTATGATTATTTTACGAATGATTCAATTGAGTTTCAATTCAAGTTTCGCTCGTTTCTAGAGGTATAACCTCCAAAAGCTTTGTTGTTCGGAAGTTTTCGATCGTTGTAAAACACATCGTTTAAGCGATTTGAGCCTTAATTTTGAATAAAAGATGCCACTTTTTTCGAGAAAATTTTCTCCGAAAAAGACTCCGATCAGAAAAGCCTCGGTGTCTTTGGCAAATAAAGATCTAAGTCCGAAGAGGTTAGAAAAAGAATTGGGTCCAGACATTGGCGAGATAAGAATTTGTCTTGGCGAGCAGCAGGCTGTTTTTGATAATGGAATGTGGATTCCTGGTGAGATATAATAAATATTAATCGTTATTTTCACTAGTAATATAGGGTTAACAGGCGTCCTTGTTTTCCGGGACATGTCCTGTTTTTATGTACTGGTTTTAACGAAACCAATTTTTTGGCAGCAAATATTTTGTTTTTCTACAATCGCAGTTGTATGTCTCGAATAAGTATTATTGATGAAGTATTATCTATACTTTTTGATTGATTAGTTGTAACACTTAACACGATTTCCCATATATGTGTAAACATTTAGAGGAAGAAACTAAAGTTGGTGACCTTTTTTTAGGGTAGTAACAATAAGTTATACAACCGTGTAATATCAAGACTACCATTTAAATTGCACAAGAAAGGACCCCTCACCAAATGTACATAAAAATGCTTTTTTCAAAATGTCTATACAATTTTTTGTAATATCGAATTTGCACATCAATATTAAGAAAGAAAATTATCAAAAAATTGTCAGCTTTTCTCAAACAATCATCAAACTTCCAATTTTTGTATTTACTTCAATAGAAAAATTCGTCTGTTATTGAAATGTTATCCTTTCTAGACATTTTTTGGTAGATTTGGCTAGGTGCCTCATATTTTGTTGATCAGGCCCACTGAAACAAAAGTTATGTTCGCATAAATTTGACAGACTCACGATTTTCAAAAAACCAAAACCACAAGAGATTTTTTTTATGAAACTATTAGAATAAAAAATGACTTAAAAATAAGTGCAGTAAGCTTTGTAACAGTATAAGTGTTGACATTTATCAGCAATTTTTTTGGTTTTAAATGATGGTATGACTACTCATGAAATCTTTTGAAACGTTTCAAGTGTTAAATTTTTCAAAATTTCTTAGAATGCCTTGAAATCTTTCGAAAGCTGATAAAATCCTATTAATTTCTCTGAAACCTTGGAGTTCTAATGAAAAATTGAAAAATATTTTTAATCCCCCAAAATCCTCTACAATTCCTTAAAATTATTTGAAATATTTTGACAATCTTTAAAATACTTTGGTGTCTCTAGAAATCTCTTGGAATTTTTCTAAAACTACTTGAAACCTTTAGAAATTTGGTAATACCCCGTAAATTACTTCAAACTACATTGAAAACTTTTACAAAATCGTTCAAATATCTCTAAATCTCTTAATGTCTTCTAAAATTGCTTTAAATCCATCAAAATTCTTTGAAATCCCCTAAAACCCTCTCCACAGATAAAGAAATCTCAAAAGATTCTTAGAAATCCCTTGAAATATTCTTGAATGACTTGAAATCATTAGAAAATCTGTGAAATGATGAAAACTAACTTGCAATTATTTTGGAAGTGATGTGAAATCTCTTGAAATATTTTGAAATACTTCGAAAATCTCTCAAAATTCCTAGAAATTTCTAGATATTCTGTGAAAGTCTTTTAAATCTTTTACAATTCTTAACTGTCCCTAGAAAATATTTTTAGTCTGTTGAAATCACTGAAAATAATTATAAATTCCCTGAAACATTTCGAAATACTTCGGAAACGTTGAAATCTTTCAAATCTTAATCGCTGGTGTAGGCTCAAAATTCGAATGATGAACCCCTCGGTATTAAAGGATTAACGGCAATGAATCATTTTTTATTTAATGAAATTAAGTTTTATTCTCTTATCAAAGTATATAATTTAAAATATGTTTTTGCAAAAACAATTAAATATTTCGCCCCATAGCGATCACAATTTAAATTAATAGTCGTAAACAAATTGAAACTTTGCAGCAGATTTCAGTTTTAAATTTCAAATGTAATGAACAGAGCAATTTCAAGCCACTCAACGGTAATCCGGTTTTCAATTTTCAACAACAATGAGTACGAGATTTTCGAGAAATTTTGTTAAACCACTTTTTTAGATAAGATTTTAAGTGTGCTTTTAACATCCTTCAAACATTCAAGCGAAGAAATCGACATTTCCAAAATCACAGGAGATTCTTTGATTACACTATTGGTGTCGGAAATCAATTCAGATTAAAAGTAGGAAACATATCCTAACCAACAAAATCGTTGAATTTATTTTGAGGATTGTTTTAACACCCTTTAAACATTTAAGCGAGGAAATCTACATTACTTGACAATCAGAATCACGAGAAATTTGTCGAGTATACTATTAGTATCGGAAATCAATTCACTATAAATTCATGAAACATATCTTAGGAGGGAAAGTCGTTGAATTTATTTAAAGGGTTGTTTTAACATCCCTTCAAGATTCAAACAAGAAAAGCGGCATTTCCTAACAATGCAAATTTCTGGGGAATCCTGAAGGATTCAGACAAGGAAATCATGTGAAAAACGACTAATCTATCTAGGTTTTAAGTAAATATGTTTTCTTTGGACGTACATGCTCTACAAAACTTGTGTGAACTAGATAAATCTTCCTAAAAGTTTTCGATATTGTGAGAAATCTGATAATTTTGTTTTTATGAAATTGCTTCAATAAAAATAAATTCAATCAATTTTGCTGCTAGTATGTATTTTGCATTTTCATTGTGACTTGACTTTCGACCCAAATAGTATAATCAAAAAATCTCCTGTTTTTACATTACTAGGAAATGTTTATTGCCATGCTTGAATATTTAAGGGGTATTTTGACAGGCCATTAAATAAATTCAGACATTTCTTCTAACAGAAGATGCTTCCTACACTTATTTTTAAGTCTTTTTTTACCCTAATAATTTAATCAAAAAATCTCTTGTGATATATTATCTTTTTAGGAATTGTCGATTTCCTCGTTTGAATGTTTAAGGAGGTTAAAACAACCCTTTAAATGAATTCAAATACTTTTCGCTGCTAGGATATGTTTCCCACGTTTATTGTGAATTGGTTTGTGACAAGAGTAGAATAAAAAAATTTACCGTGATTTTGTTTGTTAAGAAATATGGATTTCAGTATTTGAATATATTAGGGATTTTAAAACGACCCTTCAAATTAAATAAACGTCCTGTTGGGTCTGATCTCCAAAATATAAGACATCTAGCCAAATATAGAAAAAGTTTTTCAGAAGGATAACGCTTCAATAATAGACACATTTTTCTATTAAAATATATATACAAACTGGAAGTTTGTCAATTCTTTGAGTAAAAACTGTCCATTTATCTGACAATTTTCTATCGACTTATTGATCTGCAAGTTCGATATTACAAAAAAATCTTATAATTGAACACTTTGACAAGAACTATTTTAGTAAATATGTGTGTAAAAGGATTTAGTAAGATTTTTAAATATTTTCAACTAAATTTTATTCAGTTGTTATTAATCCTATACAAAAATTCGTAATATCAAGTTACGCAGAAAGTATTTAATTTTTAATAACTGTTATAAATTGTTTGCTATTTATTGTAGAATCAGGACAAATAGGCGGTACGTTCAAGGAAAACGAATCACTAAAAAAAGAAGTAAGAAAGCTAGAGGAGGAGAATAACTTACTAAAAATAAAATATGAAGTTCTATTAGATATGGTAAATAAAAGTTTCAATCATCGCACTTAAAAGGCACTTTCTTAACAAATAATTTCGAAACACAGTTTGCACGCACTTTCTCTTTAATTTAAGAATGGTAAAAAATGAAAAACTGAAATAAAAAAGAAATATAAAAAACATTTATTTTATAAATTAACATTGGTACGACTATTAATGAGCACGAACGCACTAAAAGATGATTACAGCACAACCATTTGACACGCACGTAGAGTATTATTTAAATATTAACATATTCCACAATTTCTAGTTAACTCAGACAACGGCAGAGGCTAATTTGAATAAGGAAGAATTCGAAGCCCTCAAGAGTAGAATGTCTCATGATAAACGAACTGCTAGTTAACAAGGAGCCTTTTTTTAGCCAGAAACTATAGATAAACATGATTACATCGAATTGTATACAAATGCATTTTTACGCGAAAGAAACTTTATTAAGTTAATAAATAATTAACACTGTGATCATAAATACTGTACATATTTACAATACTAACTTATTAACATCACTTTCAGAAGGCACAGAATGTTTAGAATTACCGCTAGCGTTTACTACTTAATCACAAGTGTGTTAAATGCCATTATGTTAATAAAGCTTCTATTCAGATTTAGATACTTAAAGACAACAGATTTTTGAGTAAATGATTCTTTAGAGTAATGTTAAGCCTGTAGATGCCAGCTTATTTTTAATAGTCCGAATGTATAAAATATAAACAAAAATAGATATTTCCTGAATATTAATTACGAAAAATAACATACCTATTCTACCTAGAGAGCACGTGATGAAAAAAAAAACGAATATTTTAAATACTTTATTCTGTATACCTAAAAGCTTAATCATATTAACGATCCATTGAATTCTGAGGACACGTTTTCTTTGTATGGCCTGGAATAAAATAAATACCAATAGTAAAATAGTTAATCTTGAGAAAATGTATTTTTATCAATGTGCAATGAGCGAAGGTAATTTCAGTATTTTTAAATAAAGAAATGACTATGTGAAATATTGGTTTTTAATATAGAAAAATTGTTTACCTTCAATTCCACAAATTCCGCATTTCCTCTTGGCGCCAGTAGTAGCTCGCGGTTTTCTAGGAGCTCCTGAACTTCCACCTCTTCCCCGTCCTCTGCCTCTTCCAGTTGATGATCCTCCCCAATCTCCACCACCTCCGCCTCCCCAACCGCCGCCACCTCCTCCTCCTCCACCACCTCCCCAACCACCTCCGCCACCTCCCCAACCACCTCCGCCACCACCACCTCCCCAATCATCGCCGTTATTCGAACCTGTGTTTTCTTCATCCGCCCATTGGAAAAACTTGCAAGTACTGCCGATACCCTTTGGGCAACCGTAAAATTGTCTTCCCTTATTCGGCCCTTCTTTCGCAACTGTTAATCTAAAAACAAATTTATTGCATTAGGGTTATCAAGTTCATGGTTTGAAGTCATTGAAGTAAAAAAATTCCAGATTTTAGAGCTGAGAATTGTTTACCTTGAATTCATTAAAACTAAACTTCAAATTAAATCCATTTATTGGAATTTTCAATGCAAATTTGTAGACGCGTAAAACATAGGATTTCTCGAAATTCATAAAAAAATTGCACATCAAACCAACTTGATTCCCTTAGATCATTACGAGTTTTAAAAACAAAATTGCTCTTTTTTTCTTAAGAAAAACTGATGAATTTTGATTTTTAAAATTCAATAATCTAAGGAAATCAAGCCATTTTTATTTACAGTTAGATTTCATTAACGGCTTGATTTCCTTAGATTATTACAATGTTTTAAATCAAAATTACTTTTTTTTAGAAAATTGGATGAATCTTGATTTCAAAATTGTAATACTTTAAGGAAATCCAGCCGTCAATCAAATCTATCTGTAAATTAACCTGCTTGATTTTATAGGATTATTACCATTTTTTAAATAAAAATTATTCAATTTTTCTCTAAAAAAAGAGTAATTTAGATTTGAAAAATTGTAATCTACGGAAATCGAGCCGGTTTGATGTACAGTTCGATTTTTTTCTATTTCGAAAAATCCCATGTTACACGTATGTCCAAATTTGCATTAAAAATTCGAACAAGCGACTGCACACCTCTAGCTCAAACGTTCAATAATGTATAGATATAAAATGTAAGCCTTCTAATTTGAATAGGTTAAATAGTTAATAATAGGCACTTCGAAATTAGGAATTATATCAAAATGGTAAAATATTAAATCAGAGGCCTCAAATATTCTGCAATTTGGAATTACAAACCTAAAAAAATGAGCATTTTTAATTAAATGCTGCCACATTTGAACAATTCCAGAAACAAGTAGGTATTCAAAATTGTATTCAAATTAAAAAATCAACAATGAGGGAATTAAAAAACTAGCGTTCTTAAATTCAAGCTTTAAAACATAATAATTTCAAAAAGGCTTTTAAAATAAACCTATTTTAAAATTAGGTATTCAAAACTGCACAATTTTAAAATTAAAAGTTTTACATTTATCTTTGTTTATAGATTGAACATTTCAAACTGAATTTATAAAAATTACAACCTTTTTAATTAGAATCGTAGAAGCATTTTCAATCGTAAACTTTAAAATATAACGATTCCAAAAAACGTTCAAAAATTACATCACTTTAAACTGGGAAGTTTCAAAATTGAATAGTCAAATATTTCATAATTTTAAAAGATTAATTTCTTGAAGTCTTCAATTAGAAATTGCTTAATTTGAACTGTATTTGAACATGTTTTAATTTGAAAATGAACGATCAGAAATTAAGACTGAAAAATGAAATTTGTTAATAGTAAAGGATCTTATAATTATTCATTGTAAACTGAATGATATTTTACTTAAATATGTCCTAAATTGAATTTTTCTAAATCAAAAGAATTTCGAATCGAACTCGTTGAAAATTTTAATTATTTCATGTGACATCGAGTTAGCGACATTAAAGTGATTGGAAAGATTTTTCTACTCAAATTTTTAGTAAAAAAATTAATCCAAAAAAATATTAATAGAAATATTAACTTCCCACCTGAAAAAACAGCTTATTGATAGGTTATTCCTGCGTAAAAATATACTTTAAAATAATAATTTTTTTATAACCTTATGAACCAGTAACATAAGGGATAACATTTATTTTCATTGAGTGAAGTTAGTTGTAAGCAGGGAAATAATCGACCTACCCATTATTTTTAAAATTAGAAAATATTTTAAAATAACCTTAGAGTAACTTGATGTATTAATTATATTGTAACTAATACTTCATTTCGCTGTTTTTACATTTATTGTGATTAATATGAAGTGAAAAAAAGGTTTTATGTTGTTCTGAAATACTTTTTTTAGGTCGAATTAATTTCAAATTGGACAGGCAGTCCATATGCCACTCAAATATGTTGTTTTCCAAAGGGAAAAAGACGACACATTTCTAGTCGATTTGCCGAAATATTTTTGTTTGCAAAGTTATAAGTATTTGAATTTTAAAGATTGGAAACGCGAATTATCACAAAATGGTCACAACTTTTGTTAAAAGTGTGATATGTTTTCTTCTAATGCCTTTTTTCTGATTCTGCTAGAATTTCCCGTCTTATTTCGAAATTCATTGGAACATTTGGAAAAAGATTAAAATTGACGAAATAAGGGTGTCTTCTCTAAAAATATTCAAAGTCAATTTACTCAAAAGCCCCAGCTTTTTTCTCTTGATTTTTTTCAAGATTTCACAGGATAGTCTATAGTCTATTCCGTGCCTGCGCCTCGAAGAGAGAATTTTTTTCACAAAACGACACGAGATACGAAAAAAAGTCGAAGAAATAAAATTGTTTCTCTAATATATATTTCGCAAAAATCTCAAAAATAACGCGAGATAGGCAAAACTGTCAAAAGACATTTTTCTACAACTTTTTTAGATATTTCATTTATTTGCATAGGACAGACTAGCATAGAATATACTCTTTGAACTAGGGCGAATCTAGCAAAAAATCCAGAGAAAAAAAAGGTTGGCATTTTTGTGTAAATCTTCTTTGAATATTTTGAATATATTCGTCAATTTTAAACTTTTTTAAAACTTTCCAATGGATTTCTAAGGAAGGCGAGAAAGTTTATAAGAATCCAAAAGAAAAAGGTATATACAAAATTTTTACCAGTTTTTGAAAATTCACGTTTTCAATTTTTTAAACTCAAATACAGTGAACTTCCACTTATTTGTACAGCCTGGAAACGTACACGACCAATTATTTGAACGCTGGAGGGCGCCCCACTTCTACCGCGAGTCGGCAGGTTATTTTTCTCAAGCGACGTTCATTGGCTGCCCCAGCCTTATATTGATGCGCCCCATATAAGCAAATTTTTCAACTGTGCATGTACCGAAAAGCGCGAATCCATTTGAAATCGACCTACTAATTCCCAAAACTGCTGGCACACCCATTTTTCAGCTAAAAATGCGAGATACGGTTGCGACTCTCGCCTCGGAAGGGCCGCAGTGCACGAGTACTCAGTTGAGTACATTGCGCAATATTATGCATTCCACTTAAAAACGGTTCCGACTTATTGCGCAGTTGAAAAAGTCGCGGCCGTGAGCCTGCATGCATGAGTATTTTTATTGATGTAGGACGTGAGAATATATAATTTCCTGGAAATAGTACAATTTGCCAACAAAAAATTAATATAATAGAATTTTTTTAAAAACTCCAATATTTCGCGGAGTAATGAGTTTTGCAGCATTACGTACCGCGACGTCACGATAGAATAGATGAAAAATGGGAATGTCAGGAAGGGTAGTATAGTTCTTGACGTAGGAGTGCAGACAACTTTTTTTTGGTAAGTTATAAAGGTCTGAATAGGAATATTTCTCAAGTGTTTCAAGTCTTTCGCGAAATACAATCAACTATCCAAAATGTGAGGTTAGAGTACCCGGTTCTGATCAAATCGACCTGACTTACTTTTATGTTTAACATGTTTTCTTGAAAAAGTTGTATGGATTTCCATGACGTCATGCTAAACTACTCAATTCAAACTAACGAGGACTTCTCGCTCTTCGGGCCTCTTTTGTTTATTGGCCAGCCACCGATGCGGGCGTGACCGTACAGCCAGTACAGGGATCGTGGTGGGAGGCGACAAGTTCAAATAAGTGCATGTAGTGGGGTAAGTTCAATTAAGTGGCAGTTCAAATAAGTGGAAGTTTACTGTACTCATGACATTGTTAACAAAAACATTTCAGCAGCTCGATAAGATACATGTCGCTTTATTTCTCCTTGAAAAGCAACATAGTTGAGTGGCAAATGATTCTGTGAATTTAGCATGAGGCACCTGCCCGACATGAAATGAGCGAATAATGCTAACTTCGATTTTCACCCATATTAGAAATAAATATTGACTCACTTTCTAGCCGGTTGATTACACGTGCACATAACGTTGTCGCCCGAATCGTTTGCACTGCCAGTATTTCCCCAACTTGTTGAAGGTCCTGGTGCATTGTAATTATTACGCCTGTCGTTATCCGCACTCTGATAAGGTCTGTTATTAGGCGCAGGAGGTTGTGCTGGAGTTTCATTATTTCCGTCATCCGATGCCCATGTGAAGAAGTTACATCCGGATCCTTGTGGTTTACTACACTTGTAAAATTGTCGACCTATTTAAAAAGTACAGATGAACATTAACGCAGTTTTAAAAATTAAAATGATAGCAAAGAATCGATAAAAGAAGACTGGACAAATACCTTGATTTGGTCCCTCTTTTCTGACCGTCAGAAGTATCGCATTATCGTGGCAATTACACAAAATCGTAGATCCACCATCTACGTTTCCCCAATTTTGATTCGTGGAGTTATTAAAAGTAGCGTTTGAACTAGACGCAACCATTCCAACATTTGCTGGCCTAGAGGTTTGATTATTTCTACTATTTTGACTCGGTGGGTTTTGATTAGTTCGCGTTTGGTTCGACCAATTATTTTGATTTCGAGCAGTTTCAGCTGGCCTCGTTTGAGATCTGCTAGTACCATTTTGAGCAGCCTGATTTGGCCTTACTTGTGAAGCGGTCCTTGCTCTTTCACTACTGTTAGTATTGGCATTCCTCTGACTACTCGGATTATTTTGCATAGTCGTACTTCTTTGAGTACTATTAACACTCTGGTTACTGCTGTAACCAGAATCATTCGGTCGTGTTGTTTTTCGAACATTACGTTCATTTATATCCATCTGATCGTTAAATATTTCATCACAACCACCGATACATGTTGTGTACTCAGGAGCGAAACGTGGCATTGTGCCTGGCTTGAACTTGAATTTCAATTTGTGCATTCCTCCCGGACACTGAAAAAAATCGTAAAAAGTACTGAAGAATTTTTAGACCACCCAGTTCAGTACAGAGGATACAAACTAATAAATAAGATAAAAAACAGAGTGTCTACCAGACGGATGATTTTTCAATGTACCTTCATTTCGCGGTTTACTCTCGGTCAATTTTCAGGATTGCTACAAAATTCCAATTTCGCCATTCTTTGACTTTCCTTCACAAATTTTTTATTTTCCTTGACCGTTATGCATTTTTTCAGGTATGAAAACCACCTTTCATTTAGGAGATCAATAATGTTAATGCAAAAAAATATTTGTTTCTAAGTATATTTTAAACACTTTTAGTGCCAAACCAAAATGGAAGAATTAAAATACGAATTTTCAACAAATTAATTAAATCCTCAACCAAAACAGATTAATCTTCAAACCAAAAAGAAGAATTTTCAACCAAAAAATACTTTTTATCAACATTTTTTCACTTTCAAAAAATAATAAAATTAACTTCATCTTCAGTTTATCACAAATTCCCTGACTCTCAGGTTTTCTCTGGTAACCCCTGATCAGTTTTAAATTTCCAGACTTTCCCTAAATTTCTGAAATCCCCTGACCTGTAGCAACCCTTATTTTTGATTTACCCTGTCTGGTAATTATACTCATTTTGAAATTTCCAAGTAAAAATTGTGATTATTTTAAAAAATGCACTGTTTTAAGTTACAATTTTAATTCTTTTGGAAAAATTTCTTGTTCCTGATTTGAATAATATTTTTTCTTCGAAAATTATATGAGGCGATTCATAATTAAATATAATTTCTTCGGAAAATTTCCTGTTCCAACTAAAAATTATCATTTTTTCTCGAAAATTTGCTATTTCAAATCAAAATCATAATTCTTTTATAAAATTCCCCGTTCCAAGTTAAAATTATAATCATTTTGGAAAATTCTCTGTTTAAATTCAAAATTATAATTCTTCCCGAATATTTGAGCTTTCAAGTCAGAATTATACTTCATTATACTTAAAGGGTCTAGGGGCATAAGGGCCAAAACCCGCATTTTTCAAGAGACACAAAAAACTTTCTAACTTTGAGTAATTTAATTTTTCTTTAAACAAGAAATTATTTTCGAGCTAAGCTCGACTCTACTGAATTGTGAAAGAGGCGCTTTAAAAAGTTGCCAACTTGAAGAAAAACCCTTGTCAATGGTGCGGCGCATCCTCAGAAACAAAAATATTGACACATAGAATTGCTTAACTTTTTGATTTTGAAATTTAAAAATGAAAAAAGAATGTATTTTAGAGCTATTACTTACTGCTATTGAATCGTGAAAAGAACAGGCAAAAAGCGGTACACTTAAAAAAAATCAAATATGGATTTTGACCCACTTCTTATTCGAAACGGAAAATCATTTTCTACAGAGACATGAATAAGGTCAAGATAATCAGTTCAAGTCTATAAAATGCATTTTCAAAAAGCAACAGGTATAAATCAAAATTATCATTATTTTCAAAAATTCACTGTTAAAAGTCTGAACTATAATCATTCTTTCAGAAAATTTTCTTTTCAGATTAAGAATTACACAGGCCGACAAAATGTGTACCCAAAGACCAGACTATGTGGCCCTGAAGGACTTTGGTATCCTAAAAACGAATGCGTTGTCTAAATTTTTTCTATACATCAAGTTTTTGAGATATACTGACCTAAAAGTGCAACTGGCTATTTTAGCCATATTTGAGGCAATATAACATGATCAAACATTTTTTCTAAAAACTGCTAAAGCCATCGTTTATTACTCCTTTTTATCTTCAATTTTCATTTTCGATCATACCGAACCGATATTTTTTCTCCGTGATATCGTACATTAACCGTTTCAGTTCCATAATGAAAAACTATAGCAAAGAAGGCGAAGAAAGCGAATAAAATTGTGTGTCATATCTCGGAGAGTAAAAATCGGTTTGAGATAATCACAAATGTAAATGAAAGGGAAAAAAAGTACTAAACCATAGCATTACCAGTTTTTAGGGGGGGGGGGGGAATTGCTGATCGTGTTACATTGCCTCAAATATGGCTTAAACTATACCCATTTTTTCACTTTTAGGTTAGGATATCTCAAAAAACTGACGCATAGGAAAAATTTGGACAACAGATTCCGTTTTAGGATACCAAAGTCCTTCGGTGTCACATAGTCCGGTCTTTGGGTACAAAAAGGATGTCATTTTTGTCGGCCTGTGTTACAGGTATCACTTCCAAAATCTCCTGTTTCAAATCATAATTACAGTTTTTATAGTTTTATTTTGATTTAAAAATATATATTTACAATTTAAGATAAATACGAATTTACGAGTTTGAGTGTACACCGGATTTAAAGACATTGAAGACTTTAAAGATTAAAAAATGCAAACAGCATCACTTATATTTATCGTCATTATCGACAATAAAGTCGTTTTCATTGTTCGTTTCGTGATTGAATAAACTGAGAGTAATAACAATTCCCGGTTTTTCATGGTAACCAAAATATCTGGTCTTTTCCCGGTTTTCCGGTCAGGTAGACACCCTGAAAATTCTCTCATTTACTTACGCGATTGCAAACGTCATTGAGAACTTCCACACTTTCGACAGACAAAGGAAACCACACAGCATTATTGCAAGTTGGGAAATTCATGCAGCTGAGAAACTTTCCTTCTTGTGTTCTCCGGTCTTTCAGCGTCATATCATGACCGCACCTAGGGCATTTAAAAACAACGATATCCATGGCTGGCGTTGCGAATTCGATCTCGGGAGCATCTACTGGATTGTCTTCAAGATATTCAGCAAGAGCCCTATCAATTAAATTGGCGCGTTCTAACGCTATTTGAAACACATTCCGGTAGTTTGCTATTTGCTGTGCAAGGACATCTTTCGGATCTTTCCGTCCTTCGCATATTCTGTAAAAAGAAAGTATATGAGACTTGTGAAAAAAGAGGAATTAAATTGAAGAAAATAATTCCAGAGAATAAAAATAATTACAGTTTCAGGTCGTTTTCAAGTTCAGCTCTGAGATTCGGTTTCGACATTTCAAAACCCATGTTGTCATAACCCATGACTAATCCAATGCCTAATTTTCCAGGCATAAAATGCTGGGTGTTTGTCAAGCCCACATATTCTCTTTTCTTAATTGTCTCGATGTGCTCAGCATGCGTAGCGTCCGTGCCAATTCCGTGTTTATCCATTAAAGCAATCAAGTCAGCTTCCGTCAGCAAATTAGGAGCGGAGGTTTTTTCTTCTGGCATTTCGATACTAGTGGGTCTAAAAACTTGCCCTTGCTGATAGGCGTGAATCTCTTTGGCATTCCACTTTTCATAAATGTACACATCCAAGTAGTTTTTGGCAATAATTTGCAAACCACTGCCTACAAATTTCTCTCCCGCAATGTCAATATCAACGACTGTCTCATGACCCTCAGCATTCTTTGCCACGCAAGCGAGAAAATGTCTTACGACAAATTCGTAGACTTTGGCTTCGTTCCCTGAATATAAAGTTAAAACCTTTGAGGATCGTGACATTAAAATGTTTTATTGAGAGAGCTTTCAAACATTACTTTCGTTTTTCTCGAGGGATTTATCACTCTTGAAATTTGATGTACAGTCTTTCGTGAAATCTTTGATAACTTTGAGATCTATTAAATCATTGCGAAAACTTTTGATATCTTTGAATCCTTGGTGAAATCTTTCATATCTTTTAAAATCTTTGAAATATTTTCAGATCTTTGTGAAATCTTTAAAATCTTGAATTCAATTGAAATCTTTGTGAAATCTTTCAAATCTTTTGAAAACTTAGCAAAATCTATGACATTTTTGTGAAACCTTTGGAATCTTTTGAAGTTTATGAAATCTTTGATATCATTTGCAATATTTTCTATCTTTTTGAAATCTTTTTAAATCTTCGTAAAATCCTGAAAAACTTCTGAAATCTTTGGGGAAACTAAACAATTTTTCTACAATATTTTGAAACCTTTGTGAAAAGTGTTTGCTTTTTTGAAATCTTTGTGAAATGTTTTAAAATATTCTGAAATCTTTGTGAAATCTTAAAAATCTTTTTAAATTTTAGTGAAATCTAAAAAATCAGTATGAAATCTTTTTGAAATCTTATAAAATCTTTGAAATCTTGATGAAATCTTTGATATTTAAAAAAATCTTTTTTTAATTTCTGATGAAGTATTTTCAAGTCTTTGTGAACTCCTTAAAACATTTGTGAAACCTTATGAGCCCTTATGAAATCTTTGAAATCTGTGTGAAATCTTTAAAATATTTCTGAAATCTTTTGAGACCATTGTGAAAATGTTGAAACCTTTGTGAAATATTTTAAATCTATGTGAAATATTTTGAAATATTCTGTAATCTTGGAAATCTTTTGTAATCTTAGTTTTTATGAAATCATTGTGAAATCTTTGGAATCTTTTTGAAATCTTGGTCAAATCTCCTCAAATATTTTTAAATCTATGAAATCTTGAATTCATTCGAAATTTTTTAAATCTTTGTACTTTTTGGCAAACGTTGAGATCTTTTTAAGCTTAATGAAATATTCTAACATCTTTGCGAAATCACTTAAATTTTTGTGATGTCTTTTGAAAACTTTGTTAATTCTTTTAAATCTTTCTGAAATCTTTTATAACTTTGTGAAATACTAGAATCTACTTACCGTGAAGATTTCCAACGAACTTGGTTGGATGAATGGGAGGATGAGCTTGATCGCTCTTTTTTCCTTGCCTTGGATTTATACCATCCCCTAGAACTCGTTGAGCAAAATCACCCCACGCTTGGCTTTGTGTCTGCTGTTCAACAAGAGGTTGTAAATTCAATTCCTTGGGAAATATATTCGTTTCCGTACGCGGGTAGCTAATCAGACCTTGGGTATATAATCTCTCTGCTATTTGCATTGTCTCTTTTGCACTCATGCGAAGCTTACGAGATCCTTGTTTTTCGAGTTCCTATAATTCAATATAAAAAAATACATTAAGAATACTATAAAATAACTTTTTTTTTTAAATAAATTCTAAAGAATGTATGGAATAGTAAATTGATAAACGTACAATGGTATCTAAAGGCAGTGGTCTCCACTTGCTTTTTGGTTTACCAGTCACCTTCTCAACAGTTGCGTCAGGATTTTCTTGACAGATGTCATAAATCACCTGGCAAGCTAATTTTTCAAAGAGCCTGTTTCTAGCCCATCTGAATTCTACGCGGAGATCATCTCGATCATCCGTAACTTTTATTTTCCAAAAGGGTTCAGACTGAAATCGCTCTATAGCTAAGAATCTTTCCACGACAAAACCAAGCGTTGGAAATTGGCAACTGCCATAACTAATCAACATGTCTCCTAACTTTGCAGGAAATACTTTCTGAAGTCGCAGAGTTTGAAATCTTGTAAATGCTGCACCTATTCGCAAATCCAGTTCACTTCTTACGTCCACGGCATTACTAACTGCCTTATTTGGCTCACCGAGAGTTGCAAGAGCTCTGCTTATGGATGTATTCGTG
Organism: Andricus quercusramuli; assembly: GCA_932178445.1. Classification (NCBI taxonomy): domain Eukaryota; kingdom Metazoa; phylum Arthropoda; class Insecta; order Hymenoptera; family Cynipidae; genus Andricus; species Andricus quercusramuli. Next base: position 71,897 of record CAKNXH010058841.1, read on the forward strand.
ATTTCTGAGAACTTGGCTCTGAAATACAAACATAAAATCAGGTTTAGAACTGCTCTATGTCACTTAAAAGGAATCATTTCGGTGTTCGTTAAAAAATAATAAAAGAGTAGCAGGCCTCGGACTCATTTAGGAAATTAAAAAGTGTCAATATTTTTCACGGTCATTGAAATTTGAAGATTTCAACTCTTGAAGATGAAAATTTTTTCATTTAAATGAATTTGAATGAAGCTTTCAACACTTTTAAATTGAACAACTTTAAAACAAATGCCATTAAACTGCACAATATAAAATTTCAACATCCATAAATTGTACAATTGAAACATTCAAGAAAATATAAAAGAATCAACAAATTCGTAAACTTTCAAAATTATATCATTTTATGTAATTTTAAGTTAGAAGCATTAAAAATCTTTTTAGATATACTCTGACCGAATCCATTTCAAATGAGGCAGGTTCTACACTTGAAGTTGCAGAATCTTTCGGGGACAAAATATGTTGTTTTTTAGAGGAAATTAGGCGATACGTATTTTTGCGATTTGTGAAAAAAAACTTTTTTAGAGAATTATGCGTATTTAAATTTTTGGCTTTGTTTTTCAAAAAACCCCCAATTTTTTCTTTCAACACGTATAACTTTTTACCTAATTTAGATATTTACGATTTAAAAATGGTGGGTATTTCCATAAGCCAGGAATAAAGACAATTTTTTGTTTATGAAAATTGAATTTTTTCATTTTTCTCGGAAATGGTACAAGATATCATAAATGCGTAAGAGAACTTTTTGTAGAACTTTTTTAAATGTGCAAACTATTTTCTCACAATTTTTTCGTATCTGTTGTTTTGAAGAAGAATGCGAAAATTCGATTTTATGAAAAAAATTCTCCTGCCCACAAAAGTTATTTAGCCCGCATTAAACTCACAGGGTATTTTCCTTTTGATAGTACAAATTCAACAAAAAATTGGCAAAAAATATAAAAAATATCTAAATTAGGTCAAAAGTTAAAAATACGTATCGCCTAATTTCCTCTAAAAAACAACATATTTTGACCCCGAGAGATTGTGCAACTTCAAGTGTAGAACCTGCCTGATTTGAAATGGATTCGGTCCTCTTAAAATTATTATTTTTTTTACAAAAAATCTACACATGACAAATAAATTCGTACAATTTTAAGCAAAGAAATTAATTTTGAATAATATGCACGAATTTTCAATTAAAAAAAAAGATACATTTTTAACCAAAAATGGAATAGTTAAATTTTTAGTTAGAAAATTCATTGTCAACCAAATAAACACGAATTTTAAACAAAACACTTAGATTTTTTAATTTAAAAAGTTAGTTATAGTATAGTTAAATATAACTTTTCAACCAAATAGTTCATTTTTAGTTGAAAATTTGTATTTTTAACCGAAACACCGAATTTTCAACAAAGTAGTTTAATTCTCAACCAGAGATGAATTTCTTAACTAAAATTATTAAACTTTAACCAAGAATATAAATTTTTTGGAAATTAGTGTTAACTTTCAACCAGGTACTTCAATTTTCAACCAATAAAATTGAATTTTTAACGAAAAATGGAATTTCATTTTTAGCCCAAAAAGATGAATTTTCTACGACAAAAGATGAATTATTAAACCAAAAAGACAAATTTTCTACAAAAAGACAAATTTTCTACAAAACAGTTGAATTTTCAAAAAAAAAAAGATAAATTTTCAACTAATTACTCGAATCCTCAACTGAAACAGATCAATTTCGAATCAAACAGTTGCATTTTTGACTTAAAAAATGGATTTTTTATCAAAAAATACGAATTTTCAACAAAATACATAAACTTTCAACCAAGAGAAGAATTGTTTTCAAACAAAAAAATGCAATTTTATTTTCATTCCCTAAGGTTATAAATGATAGAAATAACTTTTTAGAGGTAAACATTTTCATTTAAATAATTGAGTACTTATAATATGATAATTATTTTTTAGACTGTGTCTAGCCGTCCCGAAAAATTAGAAGAGTTGGAAAAAGGAATGAATTAGTTATCCCGAAAATTCGGGACTACTGTCCAAGCTTATGAAAAATATTGCACTAGTCGTCCCGAATTTCAGGACGACGAGACACATCGTATTTTCAATACTTATCCGAACTGTCAATTTTTCTTGGTAATTCGACGTTTTCCTTTCTTTTTAAATATTGATATAATCCCACAAATGTCAAGTTTTTGGAATTGAATTGAACAGAGTCACAATGAGACTGTACCCTCAGAAATTGTGGACAAAATCTAGGTTCGCGGAATAAAAATAGGAAATTTTCGTTTTCGGGCATGAAAAATCAGGATATAGCACAACAAAAAAATCAGGACAGCCATAAAGAACCAGGATGCAAGCCTTTTGAAGCCTGCAATTTTCAATACTAAGCAATCTAGATGTTGTATGAAGATCTTAAAATTGTTGACAACATTACCTGTAAATCCTAATGTTGGGTTTAACAGCTTGGCACACCTGAATTATTTCATAGCCAATATTCTCTCCTTCTCTATCGCAATCGGTCCAGATTATCAGAGCACCGCAACTTCTCACTTCCCTTTCCAAGGTTTTTTTAATTGGGAGGAAATTTTCGGGGCAATTTTTTACAACCGGAGCATCGAATAAACTTAAAGGATGACAACCATGCCATTTGCGATAGGCTCCCGCAAAATCGTATCCTAACAAGTGCCCAGAAACCGAGGTCATAAGCATTTGGCAATTTTGGTTCCATAATTGAGTATTGAATTCGTAGATTTTATTGTACTTTGAAAAACCATCTCTCTGGAATAATAAACAATGTAAATCAAATTGTAACTTAGACAATTAGAGACTGTTGATAAGATTATTAAATTATTCAAAATTCAAACGATTCAAACTTACCCATCGACTGCCACCGCGAGAGATAATATGAGCTATATTCTTGGCAGCATCATTTTTTTCAGCGACGTTCAGCACCTTCATGATTTTTACGTCTTTCTCATTGATGAATAACGGCGCAAAATTAATAAAACACCTTATACTGTTGAAACCATTTTTTCTATAAGATATACTCGAAAAAATCCGTGGAAGGCTCTGCATGGATTTTCACGGTTTTTACATCTTATATATACAATAATTTTAAGGTTAAGGATCTTAAAACCGTCAACACCGTCAACACCAAAGTCACGTGATATGCGCGCGAACCGGGAGAGAGAAAGAGAGGAACGAGAGAAAGAGAAGCAAGTCGTGTCCGTGTCAGCAAGGTTTTAGGTTAGGTTGTCTAAAAATATAAAAAATTATGTTTTACGTTCATACCCGCACTTTTGCTTATTGTATGTGATCCTGTGCATGATTTAATAATGAGATAATTAAGAACTGTTTGGCAAAAGTGTTTCAATCAACTTCAGTTTCAAAAGAAGGATATTGGCTTAAAAAATCAACATTTATCCACAAAAATGCCGACTTACGAAATGCCGATGCTATTACGCCTTATGACCAAGGTACTTATCAAAAATTTGTTTATCATATTCTAAACCCGGTTTTTAGGTCAAATTCTACTACATTTATTTGTTCACAGTAGCTTTCTAGTATTTTATACCTACAAAATACATAAATCATGCTCAGATTTTGACCCGGAATATTATTCAGTACCAAAATGTTGAACATTGAAAGCTGGAATTTGAAAAGTTTCCTGAAAATTTGCTCCGATATGACTGTTATAGATGTATAGACCAAAAGTTTAAAAACATATAATATAATCATTAATGAATTAACATAGAAAAAATTGGAAACTGTAAAGAATTGTTGAATGTTGTATTCACTTATTTGATTCCGTTTTTTCACGAATTTGTATATTTTAAAAAAAGTTGTTTATGCATTTATAAATATAATTAAACTCTCAGACATATGTGTAGAAAAAGTCTACTTTCTGAATAATCCTCTGAAGAAAGAGAGAGGCATTGTCGTAGGAGAATTCAATACAACTGTAATTAGGAATAATTGATCCATAAAGTATGTAGAAAGTCGAGTATGAATCTAGAGCATACCGAGATTTTTGTCTGGAATGTTAATTATTTGGGTGTTTTTCAATAGTTCTTAGTCACTAGAAAGCAACCTAATTTTATAATTGGTTACATAAAAGGAAGAAAAACCTTGTTATCAATCTTTTCCTAGGAGGGTAAAACACTGTTAAAAAGCACGTAGGGTGAAAAGGCAACTGAAATTGAGAAATGTGTATTATAATTTTCAGCCGGAAATGACAACAATCTTGAAGAGAACCGCACAGCTGATTTTTGACAAAGGAGGTTTTATTCGGAAAATAGAAAACCTAGGCGTAAAACCAACACCATTTAAAGTATCTGCACATGGTGCTATACATAAAGAAGCGAAGTAAGTTCATTATTAGTTATAATGAATTCAATTATTTACATAGCGATTATTTCGAGGAACACATATCTTCGAATTTCTATATACTGAGACTTCACACTCTTTCCTCTATTCCCCCTTTTTTTAACTTCCTCTTTTTTTCTCTGTTTTCAAGAAACTTCTCTTTTTTCTCGTTTTTTTTTTATCTTATAATTAATCTATTTCACTTAAAGATTCTACTATTTGGTTGGAAGTTCAACAATTTTGTTAAAAAAGCATCATTTTTGGTCGAACTTGAACTGTTTTGTTGAAATTTTTGTCTTCTTGTGTAGAAAATTCGTCTTTGATTGAAAGTGTATCTTTTTTGGTAGAAATTACAGTTTTTGGTTGAAAATTCATCTTTCTTGATTAGATTTACAAAGTTTTCTTTTTGTTGAAAATGTAACTGTCTTCTCAAAAATTCGTATTTTCAGCTTGAAGATTGAACTGTTTGGTTAAAATGAAACTTTTTGGTTGAAGTTTAATCTTTTTGTTTGAAAATGCGACGATTTCGTTCAAAATTTAAGGATTTGGTTGAAAATTGAACAATTTTGTTGAGAGGTAATTCTTATTTCTTGATTAAAAATTTTATTTTGTAGAAATGTCACATTTTTGTTGAAAATTCATCTTTCTTGGATAAAAAAAAAACTAGTTTGTTGAAAATTCAACTGTCTTCTCAGAAAGTCGTATTTTTGGCTTAAAAATGCAACTATTTAGTGAAAAACTTATCTTCTTTGGTCGAAATTTAACTCCTTTGTTGAAAAATCTTTTTCTTCGAAAATAAATTTGACCCTTTTGGATTGAAAATTCATCCCATTTTGGTAGTTACTTACTTGGTTGAGAGTTAGGGGCGTTACAAAAATACGTAAAGCTTCTTTCCTCTGACAATTTCGTTTTTCGTGTAGTAAGCATGTGTATCCTTAACATCGTACGGGCGTCACGTTTTTTTTAACGTCCCCATAACTTTTTTGTTGAAAATTTATCTTTTCGGGTTTAAAAGTCTACAATTATATTTCTGGTAAAAAATTCATATTTTCGGTTAAAAATTTAATTATTTGGTTGAAAATTTAACGTTTTGTTGAAAGTTCGTCTTTTTGGGATGAAAATTCAACAATTTTGGCAGAAAGTTCAAATATTTGGATGACAATTGAACTATTTGGTTGGAAGTTCAATTATTTTGGTAGAAAATTCAAATATTTGTTTGAAAATTAACTTCTTTCTTAAAAATTCATAATCTTGGGTTGGAAATTTCACTTTTTGTAGAAAATTCGTGTTCTTGGCTGCAAAATTCAACAATTTCTTAGAAATTCACTTTTCCCTTGAAAATTTATTTGTTTTGTGTAAAATTCGTTTATTTGTTGAAAATTCCTAATTTCAGGCAAAAATTCATCTCTTTGGTTAAAAAGTTAACTATTTTGTTAAAAATTCAACTTTTTGGCTGAAAATTAATGTTTTGACTGAGAATCCAACTGTTTTTTTTTTTGAAAAACCATGGATTTTGTTGATAATTCTTATTTTTTGTAGGAAATTAATTTTCTTGTTTGAAAATGCAATATATTTGGACTTGAAATCTTAGGAATTTAAAGCGGTCCAAAATGAATTCAATATGGCGCCTAAATTAGTTTTATTTAAAAAAAAATGTATTTCCCTATTATAATTGATATCATTGTCAACGAATAAAACAATTATTTCTTTCAGTTACTTTGTTTTCTATTTCGACGTACCGCCGACGAAAGTCTTAGAAATTCAGGACGAATACAATCGTGATATCGATATTGCTAGACTTGCAATAGTCAAACATTCGAAACCGACTGATCAACCATGCACATTACACGAAGAAATGTTGCCTCCACCATACAGGTATGATAATTGATAATGCCTTAAAAACGACAATTAGATCGTTAATTTTGTAAAAAGACAGGGGGTACCTGCCCAGAAACCGGGAAAATGGCGGGAATTTTTCTCACCGGAAAAAATTGGGAAATGTCCAGGAATTTGATTCAGTGACCCAGATTTTTCATTCGATGAGTACTAAAGTGAATTTTATCATGTTTTCGATAATGATGATAATCTAAGAATCTAAGTGATGCTGTTTGCAATTTATTTAATTTTTTGAACTCTTTAAATCTGGTATACAATCAAATTCGTAAATATGTATTTATCTCAAATTGTAAATTTATCTTTTTTTAAAAAGAGAAAGGGAAAGATTTAAGTTTTAAAGTAAGAATATAAAAACTATAATTATGATTTGGAACAGGGGATTTAGGAAGAGATGTCTGGAATTCTGAATTTCAAAAGGAAATTTTCTAGCAGAAATATTATAGTTCTGACTTTGTGCTGGGCATTTTTGAAAATAATGATAATTTTTAGTTGGAACAGAAAGTTTTCCGAAGCAATTATGTGTAATTCTGAATTGGATCTGAGAATTTTCGAAAAAAAAAAATATAATTCAAATCTGGAACCAGGAATTTTTCAAAAGAATTCTGATTCAGATTTGGAACAGGGAATTTTCGAAAAGGACTATAATTCTGACATGGCACAGAAGACTTTCCAATACAATTAAAATTCTGAGTCAGGACATAGAAATTGAAAAAATATATATAAGTACCAGATCGGGCAAATGAAAAATTGACTTCAAGAAAACCGGGGATTTAACAACACTGTCTGTTAGACACTGTGAAAGACTATTACTCAATTAATAATCTTTTATATTTTCAGACCCAGTGTGAAAAAATTATTGCGGATCGCTCATGGGCAAGAGAAGGAAAAGATGAATAAGCAAAAATTCCGATACAACAATGGACTCAATTATTTGCCTTTCCAAAGGTAATTGCTACAACTTTTGTTATTGTGATTTGATAGAATATTGTATAATTGTTTACATTACTACAGAATAAACGTTACAAACACTGAATAATATTTTTCATTAATTAGAAAGGGAGAAAGAATGAGAAATTCTCTTAGTTATTTCAGTATCGATAAACTCTTTTTATTAGTTGACACTTTTTTTATTGTTGGCGTCCCAAAATACTTTGAATGGGATCCTTCAACATATTTTAATCACCAAAATACGTTTGTACAAAATATTGAATACGATTTAATTTCTTATATATCATTCAAACCATACTGTAATAACATAAATTATTACTCCATGTGCAACAGGATTCTTAAACATATTTTGTTACACTGCAACACGTACATAATTATCGTAATAACAGTAATATAAAATACCTATTTTCATATTTTCTACAACCTACTCGTTGTACGAAACGAATATACACTATATTTGATTTCACACTGTTTTTCTCATTGAAATGCGTTCAGTTTGGCAATATAAATGCATAGTTCTTTTCTATTGTCATCGCGCAATAATTTCACGCAACAACGAAACAATTTACAAAATTACGTTATTACTATACATCTACTATTAAATAAGATGTGTAATTTGGTCAACGTATTTTTTAGTGAAGAACAGTGAGAAACCAAGTAAAACGCCAAAATAACTTTAGAATCTATTGAGTTTTATATGTCATTCAGGTTTATCTGGCTTACGAATTTATAATATTGTATATTCTACAGTACTCTATACTCGCAGTTTTTTTTTCAGTTTCTGCACCATTTTACGCCAGATTGTCTGTGAAATGTACAACAGAGTTGTAGATTACGATAATCTTGACAGGAGTACGGCGAAAGTTTCATAATTTAAATTATTGAGGGAAGTGGTCAGTTTACATGTGTCGAGTATTTCCAAAGTTAATTCCACTTTGATTCGCGCCCTTATTACTACCATACTGCAGACTAATTACTCCTTGTCCGGCTCTCAATTGTTCTTCCGTAAAGTTACGGACATTCTTGTCTGCCTCCTTTGGTCCAATACTTGGCTTTCCGAAATTTCCAGCCTGTAACAAAATTTAATTATGTTTAGGGACAAAGCTTGAACCCCCTAGGGTGACGTCGCAAATGCGACCCCCCCCCCCCCCCCCTCTTGAATAAAAATTTCTTCATGAAAATAGATTACTAGGTAAGTTCTTCTGGGGCCGTCCACAAATCTCGTGACGCTGAAATAGTTCCTATTGCAAAGGAGGAAAAACAATTTTCATTTGAATATTACTTTTAATAATATTCACATGAAAAACATTTTTTTAATTATATTTATTTTTAACAAATGAGCAATTTCATTCTCCAGCGTCAAGAGATTTATGGACGGCCCCTTAAAGTCAATTCAATTTATAGGTACCATATTGAATTCAAATTTGCTAAGGATTTCGAGCCGAAATATACTGCATTTTCAACTAAATAGTTGTTGAATTTTCCAGAAACAAACAAATTAATTCAAGATCAAACTGTTTCATTTACAACCAAATAGTTGAATTTTCAAACAAACGAGACGAATTTTTAATCAGATAGTTGAATTTTTAAGTTACAAAGATGAATTTTCTATCAAATAGTCGAATTTGCAAACAAATTAAATTAAACTTCAACCAAAAAAGACAAATCTTCTAGAAGATAGTTGAATTTTTAAGCAAGAACCTTTTCTACCAAGAAAGATAAATTATAAATCCAGGGCGACGAATTTTCTATCCAAAAATTGATTGAAAATTGAAAAAAAATGTAAATATCCAAAACAGTTGAATTTTAGAAAGAAGAATAGATGACTTCTTAACAAAATAGTGCAATTTTGAACAAAATAATTAACTTCTCAACAAAATGGTTGAATTTTTAAATACACAGTTGAATTTTGAACCTACAAAGATGAATTTTCAACGAGATAGTTGAACTTTCAATCGAAAGGGACGAATTTTCAACAAAAAATTACTATTTTAACGAAATAGTTAAATTCTCAACATAATAGTCGAATTCTTAAACAAAAAAGATTAAACTTCAATCAGAAACAGTTTGCATTTTCAACAAAACAGTTGAATTTTAGAAAGAAAAAACAGATAATTTCTTAACAAATTAGTGCAATGTTCTACAAAATAATTAAATTTTCAACAAAATGGTTTTATTTCTAACCTCATAGTTTAATTTTCAACCTGCAACGATGAATTTTCAACCAAATAGTTGAATTTTTCGACTAAAATTACTTCGCAACCAAACAGTTGCACTTACAATCAAATAGTTAAACTTTCAAGCGAAAGGGACAAATTTTCATCCAAAAAATTACTTTTTCAACGAAATAGTTGAATTTTCAACCAAATGGTCGAATTTTTAAACAACAATAAAATGAAATTTCATCAAAGAATTTCGACTTTCACCTAAATAATTATTTTTCAAATAAAAAAGATCAATTCTTAACGGAAAATATAATATTTTATATTTGAATTAATTACAGATATTAATTTTAAATCAAAAGTAGTCGAATTTAACCAAAAAATATGAATTCTCGACGAAAAATGTAATTTGTAGTTGATATTTAAATCAAAAAAGGTTTTTCATTCAAGAGAGAAAAAAAATATGTCAACCTATTTGTTGAATTTTCGAATAGTTCAACTTTCAAGCAAGTAGTTGAATTAAAAAAATAAAATAATTCACAATGACAAATTTAATAGTTGAATTTCATCTAAAAACTATCAATATTTTAGACCAACAATAGAATAGTTAAATTTTCAGTTTAAAAACTTAATTTTCAACAACAACAAAAAAACGAATTTTCAACAAAATAGTTTAATCTTGAACCAAATAGCAGAATTGTTAACCAAACGAGATGAATTCTGAACTAAAAAATGTAAAAAAAATAGACTTTTCAATTAAAAAGAATTAACTTTCAACGAAAAATAGTTGGATTTTATTACAGGGTTCTAATTAAAAACTACGTAATTCAAAGTCTGTATTTAGATGATTTACTTCTAAAATAAAATCACAATTTTTCATTTTTTCAAGCATTTCAAAAAATCGTCACCCCCCTCCTTGAAAGTGTAACATAGTTTTTGGATGGCCCCTTAGATTATTTTATTAAAATTTCTTCAATTCAAGGTTAAATTTTTTTATTAGAATTAGTTATATTAAGTATAATATCCTACCTTTCTACCAAGAGACTGCAGGCAAATTACAACAGAGTTGAGGTTTTGTCTCTCCCAAAGATCTACTGTTTGGAAAGTTTCTTGGGCTGGAACTCCAAGAGCTTTAGCAGTTTCCAAGAATGCATTTATATTCTCCATGCATTTAAATGCCAAGGTAGTTTGGTTGATTTTTTTAACGGAGTCGGGTTTAATCTGGTTGACAAGCCTGTACAACAAAAACGTAAAATCACAGATATTTAAAAATCATCTAATTAAATTAAAGTCTCAATACAAATTTTTTTATTAAATAACAAATTATTCATTTTTCACGAAAATTAGAAAAGAAATAAAAACACACCTGCAGAGAAGAGTACCATCTTTCAAAATTTCATAGAAATTATCCATGTCTCCACTGGTACTTATGTTTTCTCCAGTTATCGTTTTGATCCATTCTAGACATTCCTGAGCCAACTCTTCGCTGTATTTGCTGTTAATCTGTAACCAAATTTGTATTCTTAATTTCTTTTTAATTACTTGCCTGTAATATTTGAATGTACTATATCATTTTTCAAAACCTTTTTAATAAGATAGATTTGTTTTTAATGGATGTCGTAAACATAAGCATGACCCATGAGTCTTGTTAAAAGTAGAGAGTATAAGAAGTGAATATACAAAAAAATATAAGATAGAGTTCTCATTTTAGCCTACATATTTTATCATTGATAAACGCCTGTTGCGCGACATACCGTCACGTACACATAAAGCTTTGCAGTGAGTTGAATTATAATTTTTATCTACACGTTGTGTATTGATAAAACTTGGATGACAATAATAATTATCAATCAAAATGTTTCAAATTCGAGTTTTCATTTTTTTGTAAATAAGGTTAATTTTTTTAAATAGAAAAACATGTTGTGGCGGATGGACTTTACGAGAAATGACGAAACATGCTAGTAAGACCATTCTCAGGCTAGTTTGCGAATGAGACTTCCCTCTCTATATCAGTTCCTTATCCGGTGATTTCATAGTTATAAATAGCGAACATGTAAGCACCAAAAATTCTTAAGCAATCCTTCATGTAAAAACAGCCAACCTTCATTGATTACATTTTTCCACTCATAGGGCAACATCTTGATTTAAAATTGACATCTACATAAGCTGCCATTAGAGTTGATCCATTTTACATATTTAATAAATTTTTAAGTTTTAATCACTCAATTCCGAATACTCCAGTTTGAAATCTTTATATTTTGAAAGATTTGTACAGCTTTTGCTAGCGAACAATAATAACAAGTTGTAAGTTTAAAAAAAGTGTGTTGCCTAATTTAAATTTTTTTGAAAATGTGCAAAAAATATGTTTTCTTTTTTGATTTAGTTATATGCACATATTTTTTTCGTCATTTAGGGATTTTGAGTTTTTTATTTTTTCGCGACTTTGGAACGTTTTAAACCACACAAACAAATTTTGTCTGTCAATTAAAAACAATTAACTGTTTTTTTAGTTTAGTCAAGAAATCAGAGGTTCGACATATTTCATTTTTTCAAAAAAAAGTGTGCATTCAACCCAATCAAAAACTAACCATGTTTTTTGCACATTTTCAAAAAATTATAAAATAGGCACAAAACAAATTTTTATTTCTACATTTTAATTATTTTTCATTGTCAAAAGCTGTACATATAACACATTTGCCACAATGTTTAAGCTGATACACAATTTTTGTGAATTTTCAAATAAAAAAAGAGAACAGAAGATGTTGAACGATTTCAATTTCTTTTACTTGTTTCGGATGTCAACCCACAAATTCTTTTCCCTCGGCTCAAACGATGATTTATAAAATTGAAACAAAAAACTCATTGATTATTGCAATAAATTTATTTGTGGTCTTTCTTCCGCTTTAGGCAAAAATCGTTATTCTCATTCAGTTTTAATTTACAAAAGCTAATTCTATTTCATAAAAGGTTCTTTATAATTCTATTCGTCACGTTTTTATTATATATTATTTATCGAATTGCTTCATTCAAAAAATTACTAACTAAAAGTACTTGTACGTATTATTTTTAAATGTAATAATTTTCATAAATTGGTGACGAATAGAATTGTCATTAACCTTTCAAGGAATAGAGAGAGCTTTTGAAATTTTCATTAGAGAATTTTCAATATTAACAATGCAAATTTTTTTATTGGTAAAGGCTCCATTTTTCATTGCTTTAAAATTGTAATTGTTCAAACTCGAATTAAGTACAATAAACTATGAAATCCGGATTTGTATAATAATTATCCACATCTAATTCGCGGAATCAATTAGCTAGCGATTTTCGCCTTCAAATGCACGAATGATGAAATATTGTCTGCGATGCAATTTAAAGAAGTTACGTCATGAGTAAGGTGTGTTGGTTGTTATTTTTTGCTTCAATAGTCGTTACTCTTTATTGCTGGTAAACGGAGGTAACTTTGGTTTCTCGCTCGTGCTCTGCTATTAATTATAATATGATGTTTCAAGCGTTTCAAGTAACACATCCTGTAAAGAGGGTCTGCAAACCGAATAGTGCTGTACATCTATAATGATAAAGTCATCGACCTAACTGTCTTACTTTACAGTACACAAGTTCATTGTTTCTTCGCCAATAAGCTGTGCAATAGAGTGCAAAATTTTTTACTTTTATACATCAACTCTTGCACTGCAATACGAAATAAGAATCATATCTTCGAGATAAAGACCGAGACACTGATAACATTTTATTGCATGAGATATCGAAGATCAGCCAATTAGTCATGATTGCAAAAATCAGAGCCTAACTTTTGAAATCGGTGAACATGAGTTGTTGATCCGATTCCAATCACAGACTTTTCAATTTTTTAAATGACTTTTGTATAAAGAGATTTTCAAAAACTCGTCATGGTATTTTATATATTTTGTTATTTTTATAAACTTTTTTCAACCCCTCCCCTTCTTCGTCACAGATCACTACACAAACCTCCCCCCCCCCCCCCCCATCGGTGACGACACAATACGAACACCGCCTAAAATAAAACAGAAAACATAAAAGCATTTCATATTTTAACAGAATTTACAGCCCAAAATGCTCTCAAAACAGAGAAAATATGGTGATTTTTCACGAAATTTTTTTTAAATAAAATAATGTATCACATTACATTCCATATAAAACACAATATATTACATTTTCAAAAAAAATAATATTGAAATGAGCCGCTCAGAGGAAAAACGTGATAACTCCTATGTTAAAGCATATAGGATTTATCACGTTTTTCCTCTGAGCACCTCAAATTTCAACCAAAAAAGATTCGGTCTATACCAAAAGCTCAGCTTTCAAGCTAAAAAGTCGAATGTTTTAAAAACAGCAATTGCCTTTTAAACCCAAAAAGATGAAGTTTCAAAAGAGACGATAATTAATAACCGAATGGACGAATTTTTAAACAAAAAAGAAATAACTCCAACCACACGCAATTGCATTTTTAACCGAATAGTCGAATCTTCAAGCCAAAAAAATAATGGTTTATAAGACACTTGCATTTTCAACAAAGAACTTTTCTTTCAACAAAGATGAATTTTCAATCCAAAAAGACGAATTTTTAACAAATGAGTTGAATTTTTGAACAAAAAAGATAACTTTTCACAAAATAATTAAATTTTCAACAAAAGAATTGAATTTTCAACAAAATAGTCGATTTTTTCACGAAAAAGAATAATTTTTTAGAAGACAGTTGAATTTTCAACCAAGACAGATTTTCAATCAAATATTGAAAATTCAAACAAAAAAGGGGGATTCTCTGGAAAACAGTTGAATTTTCCAAAGAAAAGGCGAATTTTTTACATAGCAGTTAAATTTTCAATCCCATAATATGAATATTAAAAAAAAAACGAATTTTCAATCATAGAGATGGATCTTCAACTAATAAAATAAATTTTCAACAAATTAGTTAAACTTTCAAGCAAGTAGTTAAATTGTCAATCAAGAAGACGAATTTTCTATCCAAAAAGGTGAATTTATAACAAAATATATAAATTTTCAAACAAATTGTAAAAAAAAAAAGTAAAAACGATCAAATTTGAACCAATAGAATAGTCAAATCTTCAACCAATAAAATGAATAATTAGTCAAATAGTTTTACTGTTAAGCCAGTAGTTAAATTTAAAAAAAATGAATTCGCTATGAAAAATGTAATAGTCGAATTTTCAGCCAAAAATAGAATAATTAAATTTTAAGTTAAAAATATTAATTGGTTTTCCGAGAAAAAAACGTTAAAAATGAAGTCTTATAAACAGTGGAAAAAAGACTATTTCTTTAAGAAAGGGATGAAGAAGGGAATCAAGAAAGAGGGTGAAGTCTGTATTCAGATATTTTACTTCTAAATATCAAATATCTAATTTTCATGTTTTCAAACATTTTATAAGATTGTTATTCACATTTATATTTTTCATGTGTGATGTCACATTTTGCGTTTGCGCCCCCCCCCCCCCTGCAGTGCGACATAGTTTTTAAACGGCCCCTAATTTAAGAGCATACATTAATTTTCATTTCAAATACAAGTTGTACTTTGGAGGATTTTAGTCAAATATAATTTTGAAGTCTCTGATAGAACCAGATTTGCGAGTTGTAAATAAATATTGCAGACGTTATGTAAAGCTCGAAGCAGCAAATAATAATTTTAAACTCTTAAAAGAAATTATTTATATTCTGCATTATATTTTTCTGCATTTGGGATTAAATCAAATAAAAAGCATTCATAACTTATCAACCAATTACTCCTTATTTGCCAGTTTACTGAGAGGAAGTGATGATAGATAACATATGTATGCTGTAAGGATGATAAGACCGAATTATATTTTTACTGATTCTGTCACTTTTTCAAGGATGAATTCCGTGAACCGAGAATAATATTAAGTTTCTCGTTCTACATAATATATACAATTGTATGTTCAACAAAAATGGCAAGACTTTAGATATGCGTGCGTGTCGTGTAATCATTGCCTATTTACTTTAAAATGAAGTACCATTAACCGCGTTGCCGGGTACATTACTGATAAATGTTTGAAAATTAAATTACAGTAGAAAAAAATAATATTCGTTGAAAATGAAAATGAAAACCCGCAGAATTAGTAGAAATTGAACTAATAATCAATAAAATAGTATAATTTGACTATTTATTTATTATTATGCCTTTGCTATATTTAAATTTAGTTTTCTTAATTCTTATTTAGAGAGTCTTTTAAACCATCAATTTAAAGAGATTTTAATTAATAATATTTAAAAAAAAGTACACTCAGGACTAGGATCGACTAGAAGGCTTACAAAAATTACATTAGTCGCATAAAATTATAAAAAAAGTTGCACCGAATTTCGAAAAAACTCCATAAAAATGTGCATAAGATTTTAAAAGAAAAATGCACAATTCACCGCTTTTCCAATATTTTTTGCATACTCAAAATAAAGTTTATTCCAGAAACTTGGATTATTTTCAAATGAGATATAATTTTTCCACTGCGTGTAATGAACCATCTCTTCGAGTTAACATAAAAAGTGAGCTACTATTGATAAACGGACGAATTAATCAGATGGAAATTGAAATTTCGGTAAAAAAGAAGTCTTTTTTACAAAAAGAAGATGAATTTTCAATCCAAATGACGAACTTTCTATCCAAAAGATGAATGTTCAACAAAACAGTTTATCTTTTGACCAAAAAAGATGACTCTTGAATAAAATAATTTCATTTTCAACCCACAAGGATCCAATTTCAACCAAATGGTCGAATTTTCAAATAAAAGAGATTAAACTTCAACCAAAAACAGTTGCATTTTCAACCAAGTAGTTGAATTTGTCACCAAAAAGAATGAACTTTTAACCAAAGGTAATTGAATTTTCTTAAATTCAGCTCGAATTTAAGCGAAAAAAGGTGAAAGGGGGAAGTACAATTTTAAAATTTCACCCAAGTCCTAATTGATAGAAAATGCTCGAATGACATTGAAAAAATATTTCTAATGTTTAGCTGACTGCTTCATTTGAACCCTTAATTTAGTATTAGCTTTTGTGTGAGAGCATTTACAGGAAACAGAACATGAATTATAAAATAGTGAGGAAATTTAAGTGAAGGCGGTTACCATATGCTGCAAACCGTTTCCTATTATAATTGTCTACACAACTTCATAACAAACAGGGTCCACGTCATACCTCACGAGAAAGACAAATACTTTACCGGAGAGTCGAAGAAGAAGGCAAATGTTAATAAATCTTAGTCACTTCCTATTTTAATACATAAGAACTGATTCATCATTCACTTTGAAAAATACATGCTATAACTGTTACACAACATATATATACAATTATATGTACATATTGCTGCACAAGAGGAGATCGCACAGTCATGAATTGTTGACATGTAATTTGTTCTTCTTGAAATCTGATTTATTCTATTGGATCTAATCTACTTTCAATAATCACCTGATTCTACAATCGTCTATCTGATTTTCACTAGACCACAGAAAATCGATAGTCAGTAGAGCTTACTCCAATTCCTGTAACTTAATAGAACCCGATGCAATGTTTATATGATAACTAATTCCCGGTGTTTCCACTTTCATTATGCCTTATTTTCCACTTGTTAAATGATCTTGGGTAGGATATATTCTACAAAGGTTTTTATTCATAATTTTTCCAAGATGAACGTAAATAAAAAAGTATATGCTCGATTGAAAACAAAAATAAAAAACTAGTGCGTTTCAGCAGTTATATGCCTGGGGCGGAATTAGCCATGTATTGGGGCGGAATAAGTCACTTCATGATATGACTTATTATATATTATTTATAAGTATTAGTATTATCAAATTAGAATATTATGAAACAAAAATATACCGTGCATGTACATTGTCTCTGTGAAAAGTAAATTCTACAGTAAAATAACTTCCAAACACTATGCTGCATTTTAAATATGTTGGAGTTTCAAGCAGTTTTTTATCTTTTTGCCCTATTTGCCAACCACAGCAATATTTTTCTTATCTTCATAGCATTTTATGAGTTTTCTAGCAAAGTTACTTGAGAAATATACCGGAAAAAGTGCTTCTCTTCTGGTTGCCGACAAAACTAATATTATTTTCTAATATAGATCTGACAGTGAGCTCTCTTACTTTTTTCTGAGTATTTTTGTCAACTAGAATCTTTTTTTATATGTTTGCACCGTGCGCACCATGATTAACACATTGCAAATTCTCATACGGTGAAAAATTGTATCCTAACCTACTGACTTGCTGCTACACAAAGAGGTTGGGTTAATGTATAGGAAAAAGAAGCCCATTCCGCCCCAAAACAGTGGCTCGTTCCGCCCCATACGATAATTTCAAGTATAAAATCAAAATTCACCTATTTCTGGTTCACAATTATATAAAACTCTGTTAAAAATTAAAAGTTTAATAAACAAATTCGCTAAATAACCGCCGGAAAAACATTTAATGTGTGATTTTGAGTGATTCTTGGCTTTTCTAAAAAAAAACACACACACACAAAATATAGGAGAATACAGCCATACAGGTGTCAAAATGTCAGCTCTCATTTTTTCGGAATTTATTCAACAACAAGCGAATTTTTTTTTAAACGAATTGATGTCTTAACTTCAGAATTTATATCATTAATATATAATATTTTCGCATAAACAATCAAATTGCTGCATTCACATATATCACTTGGTTCACTGTTAGAAAAATCTCTACTAAATTTAGTATACATGTAATATTTATACTAAATTTCATATACGTGTATACTAAATTTAGTAGATAGTTTTCTAACAGTGTTATGTCTCGAAAAGTATAACTGTCAAAATATACCGTTTGAACTTGGGGATCGTCCATATATGCACGTCAGACGTTTTTCTTTTGTTTATATCGTTGTGTTCTTCTCAACTTCACAGCAATTTTATTCTCGTCTTTATTTAAACAAAAGAAAAACGTCTTACGTAATATATGGACGATCCCTTGGCACTTTTAGTTAGAAAGTACAAACATGGCAGTAAATATAGCGATCCCGCACTCCTGTTATCTAGTACGTTATTAGTGTAAGACATAGAATAAAAAATTGCAAGTTTAAAAAAATTACATTAAAAAAAATCCTATTTTAAAACATCCTGAATTCTACAATTCCTAATTAAACAATTTTTAACATCAAGTCTTGAAAATTCAAAATGTGTTCAAAAGGGAACAATTTCAAATTGGGAAGAGTTCGAAATTGAAAATTTATACCAATTCAAATTAATTAATTAGTAATTACAAATTAAAGTGCTGCCCTGTTTTGGAAGATCATAGTTTACTGAACAAATCGAAAAATGAGTTTTTTTTGTATCAATGGAATAACGAAAAAAAGATATACCTAATTATGCAAACCAGTTTTAAAACTGGTTAATACTATAAAAAATAATTATTGCATAATTACTGCAATACACCGTTAACTCAAGATAATATCGTCGAAAATTATTTCGCAAGATTACCGTTAACTCGGGAAAGTCGACCGTAACATGGTAAACTAAAAAATAGATGGCCGGATACGTCACAGAAAAATTCACAATAATACCGTCAACTCGGAGGTAATGATAATGGCATTCTCTAAATGGTTCGATGGCTTTTTGGCGGTGAAATATTTTGGAAAAGCACCGTAACGAATTAACAGTGTTCGTCTATAATAATTAGGAGCCAGAAAAAAACTGTTTTTATTTCGAGAAACGCCGTTACCAGATTAATAAAAATGATTAATTTAAAAATAATTAATAAAACTGTTTACTTGCAGAAGCAAACACGGAGGGAACATTCCAAGGTTTTCGATACTAGGCTTTTTTTTTTGGATTTTTTGTATCTATATGTAAAATAACATAATATGATGACTGATATTTTGAATAATAATAAATCTTTTGTATACTCTTCTAAAAGGACATAATTAATCAAACTCATTCTTATTTTGCAGAATATTATGTGACATCTTTTGTATATATGGGATATAGTTTAATATGATGATGTAGCTGCTCTTGTGACATCTATATATCAAATAAGGATGCAGTTAAAAAATAAAATAACTAAATAAATCTAAATCAGATTTATGCAGTTGTAAACCTTATTAAGATTAAAAGGTTACTGAACTAAAAATTTTCATTTCCGCACACATATTTTGAAAACAAATTTATTTATTTCAAATGGAAGCACTTGTTTAGAGTTTCCATAGATTTTTCAATATGGTTTTTAATATTTAGATTTGTTTTCTCTTAAATTGAAATAGAGATTACAATAATTAACACTCAGAATTCAAGATTTTTAAATATATTTCATAAATTACCAAGGTTTGTCAGATAATTGTATACGATCGTTGCGTTTTAGCCATAAAAAGCAATCTAATAAAAAAACCGAAATTTAAAAAAAATATTAATTTAGATATGAAACAATTGAAACAATCTTCATTTTGAGAAATTATCTACAAAATAATAATTTAAATGTCATTATTTAAATAAAAATACCTAAAACATGAAAATTTGAATACTATTAATATTATAATTTGTATTAGTATAATACTTTAATAAAATAATAGAAACACTAAGTAATAATAGTGATACTATATTTGTGGATGATTCAAACCAATGTATTTAGATTATTAAATTTTCACACAAAGGAAAAAGAAATAATGCAACATTCGTTATATATTTCTAAAATTGCTATTTTTAGTGCATTCTTCTCACAAAAATTTTTGAAATAAAAAGATTTCTTTCAAGAAATTGAGGTAAAATTATTTAGTGTCTCTATTCAGACAATTTTTTAATTAAGATCGAACAGAAATCTATTTTATCATGAATAATTTTATGTAAAATGAGCATAAAAAAGATTCAAAATTAAAAAACAGACCTCTAAACTACCTCACTTTTCGGCGCATTAGAGAATAATAACAAAAATAACATAATGAAAAAAGAGGGAAAAAAGATATTATTTTTACTTTCTTCCAAGCAATAATAAATTTGATGAAAATTAATAATAAATATTATTTTTATTTGAGTTGACGTTATTCTTCCGAATTATCGTGACCGTTTCCTGGCGTTTGATCGCACAGAGAGTGCCGTTAACTCAGGTTGACGACGTTCTTCCGAATTATTGCTTCCAAATGCGTACCGTTAACTAGTCAGTCGCTAAAAGAGAAATTTTCAAAAAAATTCCTTTAAATAAGCGTTCTAAACAAAATAAGTTTAATAGTATAATAGTTTGCAAAATTGAAAACATACTGAATATTGTCAAATTTCAAATTGAAATGTTTGAAATGAAATTACAATTTTAGACAGTTTTTATCTTGTAACCTCGTATTGTTTAATTAATTATACATTTATTCAGAAATTGCTTATAAATGATGGGAAATTGTCAACAATTTAAGCAGTACTAAAAATTAAAATAACTAAAAAAAAACTAAAAATTAGATATTATACCTATACAGAAGGAGGCATTCATCCCAAAAGTCCCTAACGGGTCTAACCCCTAACGTACAGTACTCAATACCCATAAATCACTTTAAAAAAACGACGTACGACGTGTATCACGAGACCTCAAGTTGCTTGGTGTGAGTCTGGATTCTGGAAGAACGATAGTGTGCGAAGAAACCTATTGTGTTAAAAATTATGTGGGGTCGCGCCCGAACGCCCTACCCTGAAACTTTTAAATTCAACGAACGAGCCAACTACGAATGGTTCTTCTTGGGAGTCAACATACCTGTCCTACCTGGTGTCCCTAAAGTAAAAAGGAAAGTTAAGGCTATCACGTTCACAGTGGAAAGGAATAATAAAATTGTTACGCCTTCAAATTTCTTTCACCTTCAATGTAGAAGTGAAATTAAATTAAGCAAAAATTTAACTGGATTTAAGTAAAGTTGAACTAGATTCAAGTAAAGCTTCTCTTATTTTGATTGCCTAATTTTCAAATTAAAAAATATATGCTTCAATTTGAAGAACTATGAATTATAATTAATAATCATGAATTGAAATAAATATTAAAATAAATACATCAACTTTAATAAAATTTTTATTTAATTTTTATTTTTATTTTAATCGGCTTTCAGTAATCTATAACTTTCATGTAAATATCAGATTCTATACCAGCAGGTATAAGAGGCAAAGAAAAAATTAATAAGTTAATGTGGGATTTTATATTGTAACAAGATTTTTTTAAGGCATTCTGGAATTCTGAATCTTACAATTGAAAATTCACCAACTTGTTTAATTTTAAATGTTTATAGTTTGCTATCATAACATTTTGAACATCTTCTTGAAATGGGTATATCTTGAATAATTTGGAATGTTTTTTTTATTCGTTCAATTTTGAAGATTTGCAAATAAAAACTCTTCAATTTTAAAAATTTATAAATACAACTTCTTAAATTTATATGATCTTGTAAATTAAAAGTTAAGTTTTCAATTCAATTTCTTCCAAATTGAACCAATTTCGGATATATAAATCATCAAAACTACGACAATTTGTATTTGTTAAATGTTAAAATAGAAATTTTTTTCAATTTTAAAGATTTACAATTTACAATTCTGCAATTTTGGAGAGTAAAAATTGAAAAATCATGAATTTTAAAGATTTATAAATATAAGGTGTTAAACTTGGATTATTTTGGAAATTAAAAGTCAACTTCTTCAATTCCAAACTGAAGAAATATCAAATAATGAGCACCAGAATCACAGTATTTTGAATTGTTAAACTTAAAACTTGCACAATTTTTAGTTTTAAATTGTGAAAATTAAAAACTCTTCAATTTCAATTGTTTAAAATTCAAAATTTTACAATTTTGAAGAGTTACAATTGAAAATTCTTGAATTTTGAAAAAATTTAATTACATATTATTCAATTTTCAAGATTTATATTTCAAAGGCATTTAATTTTGATGTTTTGGAACAAGACGTTGTTTGGATTAGTTCAATTTTGAAGATTTATGATTACAAATTTTTCAATTTGAACAATTTGCAATTTAAAATTCTTCAACATTTTAATATTTTCAATAGAAAACACTTCAATATTTAATGTGCAATTGTGCATAGTAGATAATGATGTAAATATGAATGTTTTTTTTTTGGAATAATTGAATTTTGAAGATTTGAAATGGAAATTTATTCAACTTTATGGATTTGCAATTGTAAATTCTTCAATTGTGAATAGTAAAGATGACGGCGTCAGAAATCTTAATCTTTGCACAGAAAAAAGGTTTGTTTCAAGAAATAGGTTCTTGTTTTGATTGTTGTAAACGAAAAAGGCTTGCTTAAGCCAAAAAATAGGCTTCATTTAAATTTAAGGCGTAAAACAAGATTAAGTTGCAACAAAACAGTCAGTGTTATTGTTTCCGATTACCTAAATTGCGACACCGAAACTAGTCATAAATGGCAATGGTCACTTTCATCACTGCACTTCGCAGCAATGTTGATAAATACATCGAGAGCAAGGTGCTCATTTAGCGATCATCCAAATTTGAATTCAATCGTGATAAAACTGATAGAATCTGGGTCACTTCTAAAACGGATCTGCATTTTATATAAATTACGAATTGTACAAGGATTTTGCTATACGTGCTGAAAATCTATCTCGACAGCATCGTCTACACTCACAATCAGACGCAAGGAAAACAGGATTGGCAGTCGTAAGCATATTTTAAAGTTATTCCAGTTTCTTACGAGGCTTCTTATCCTTTACAATTTAGTATGCTTTACAAAAATACTAAAAGTACAATAATTAAATGTTTTTATTTAATAAATACAAATAAAAAAATTGATGATTCTTTTTCATTTTCCCAATTAGGAAATTGGCTCCTTTTTCTAATTTAGATGTTATCAAATTCCGAATACTTGTGACAAATTTGCAATTCTTCCTAATTGGCATGCATCAAAAATATATTTTGGTGTAAAGTAGGATTGCTCTTAGTTTAAGTGCTTTCATGTTCGTACACCCAAATTTGCTTCTTCCGCTTGTTATCTAATTAAAATTTTTATGAATCTGGATTTTTCGAACTATGCCAGTTAGAAAATGAACATTGCAAATTTTAAGAAAATGGGACTGTAAGACCTGAAAATGATGTCTGAGGCTTCTATGAGTTTGGTAAAAATCTGTTGGTCCTAAATTTGAATTATAACGAAGTAATCTCATCATTAAAAGTGCCGAATATATGGCGTGTGGTCAGCAAAATGGTCGACCCACTTTTTTTTGCAAGGTCAGTCCATTATACATTATTCACCGAGGTAAGGACTGTGAACAGGTAATACAGCAAGTATACGTGGCACAAGCATGGATCTTTTTTCAAATACTAATTCCGAAGGCTGCTCAACAGTTTGTCCATTTATGGCCAGTAACAGCAACAAGTTTGCACCATATATTATTTCTCGATAATCCTTCGGGCAAGTCACGTCTTATGAAGCCAGAATGAAGCGATTTGCAGACCCAAACCTTGCTTGGAAACCAATTAATGTCAAGTGGAATATTAGAAGAGATCTTAAGGTGGAGAGTGATAGGTACGTTGATGATTAAAGCAAAGCTATATGTGTACCAATACCAAACTGACATTTTTAAAGCGCTAATTGGGTAATTGTCACTAGGTTGTTTATAGCAAAGTAAATGAAAATGGGTAACCAAGAGCTACTTGATGCCATAACTTTATGTAAAGTATGTATAGAGGCAAGTGTAATCAAGAACAAGGTCACAATACTCGAGAGACAAGGGTACTGGGACAGGAGTGACCAGGAGCCTCGCCAGAAGCATTATTTTACCATTACTCAAAACGAAAGTAATTATCTAAATGAAAGTGGACACGTTCGTTTCAGTTATGTCATAATCACAATGGCTAGGGACGAGTTGCGGGAACTGTCAGGGGAACACAGCTGAATTGTATACGCCAAATCCGAACATTTTCAATTTAATCAAGACAAGAGACAAGGAGAAAAAAATTATCGAAAAATAACAATTCCTTATCGATGCAATTTTGACATTCCAAGTCGAATCCATAACTCGATTTGAGTTCACTCGTCAAGTTTGACTCAAGCTTTAACCAATAAGATGAATATTCTACCGACTTTTAGTTTAAAGTTCATTTAGTTTGAAGTTTAGTTAAGTTTATATTGAAATAAATAGCTGAAATCTATGAGAGGGAAATATGTCGCTAATTTCAGTATTTATTACACATTATTTGTCAAAAGCTCTCCTCTAGCTGCTTAATTAATTAGATTTGTTTATTTATATTCTAGTATTGTAGTATATATTGACAATACGTATTTCCCAACATTGTTAAACAAGCCAGCATGGAAAAAATTTATTTCGCAGACATTTGCCGCCACTCCTAAGCCTGGGTAAAGTGTGAAGGGAAAATTATGGAAAATGTGAGTCGATCGTTCGACGGCTAATGTCGAGTTGCGGATAAGATAGTAGCATGGAGAAGGAAGACACTAATCAAGTCGCCACTAACACTTCTGTATGCACTAATACGTCCCCGAGATCACTCTTTCTCGAAAGGTCAAAAAAAAGTCCCCTGATTACGAATATCTTGGGTAGGTTTTCGAAGTCTGGGTCAATTCTGGTTAAAACTATTTTTTTAAACAATTTCATTATTTATTCACAACCAAAAATTATGAAATCATTTTTAAGGCTGAGCAAAAATAAAACATTTTTGCTTCTTGCACCTTTTTCGTACGACGAACTGTTTGCAATGTACAGTGTTATAAACAAATGTTTTCAAAACAAAATTGCCATTTTGGTACATTGTTACCTCAGAATCTGTTGTTCCGAAAAATTTAAAACTTGTACACTGCGCGTCTATGTCGGGGATAGATCTCTTGAGAGGAATAAGAAATCTTCCGATGAATAAAACATTCTCTCCTTTAATTGTTTTTAAAAAGTTGCTATTTTTAAGAGGAAATCGTTTAGACTCTTCATTTATTATTAAAAAATCATCCAGACCAACCAGTGTCATAATATTGCTCGAAATTGTTTCGAAACCTTTATCTAGTATTAATAACATAATTTATTGTTCACAATCTCTCTTACTAAATTGTTTAAACCTTATAAACAATGTATTTTTTATAAATATAAGCTCCCCTAAACGCCTAAACGCCACAATTTTCAAGTTATTAGCGATTAACTTTTTTTTATATCCTTAATTTTACTGTACACAATATAATTATCGTGTGGGTAACATTTCTAATACCTGCGCCTTATTGTTTATAATTCTTTTTATTAATTTTTTTTTATTAATCTATAGCACAAAATAAAACTTTTCTCTCTCGTGATATTTTCTCGTACGATGAGCCATTATATTATTTATTCATGGCCTTATAAACAAGGTGTTTTTTATACTTACTTCAGCGAAATTCGACTGTACTTCTTACATTTATTTTATTATCATTACTCCACTGAACTTGATATGTGCCTTTCCGGGTTAAGGTGCTATTAATAAACTTTAATACAACCGGTATTGAGTTAAACATTTAAATAAAAAAACGCTTATAATTACGAAAGCACATTTTTTCATAACTAGAAAATTTTGGATTGTGGAGGAGCGTAGATTCACGAAAAATATATTGATTATAAGACTGTGAATAAATAATGGCTGTTCGTACGAGAAAATATCACGAGATTGATTTTCTGAATTGAGGGTTTATGTTAATAACAATAGTCATAAACAATAAGGTGCAGGTATAAAAAATGCTACCCAAGATACCTAATTATATTTTTACGGTAAGATTAACAATATAAAAAAAGGTAATCGCTAATAACTTGAAAATTGTGGTTCTTATTGGAGCGTATGTTTATGAAAAATATATTGTTTATAAGGCCGTGACTAAATAATGGCTCGTCGTACGAGAAGATATCAAGAGAGTGAAAAGTTTAATCATGTGTCAAGGATTAATAAAAAAATTTTAAGTCAGTTCTGGTTATTGAGGGTCATTATTTATATAAATTGTTATAAACAATTTAGTAAGAGAGATTATGAACAGTAAATTATGTTTATTGTTTTCCTCTCAAGAGATCTATCCTCAATATAGACAGTGTACAAGTTTTAAATTTTCCTGAGCAAAATAGATTCTGAGGTAACACTGTCCAAATATAGCAATTTTGTTAAAAAAATATTTGTTTATAACGCTGATCACTGCAAATAGTTCGTCGTACGAAAAAAAGTGAAAGACGCAAAAATGTTTTATTTTTGCTCACCCATGCGAAAAATGATGTTATAATTTTTGTTTGTGAATAAATAATGAAATTGTTTTAAAAAATTGTGTAAACAAAAATTGACCCAGATTCTCAGGAGTCTCAGGGACCTATTAGTGCATACAGAAGTGTTAGTGGCTACCGGATTACATAATGAATGGGTGCAGTCTTGTGACTTCTGGTTATAGGGTATATCTTTCACAGAGTCTTTAGAACAGTTGTAAAGCATTAAAATTCTTCTGACTTATTAAAAAATACCTAATTCCAGGAGGACGTTGGATAAGTAGAAGCGAGGGGCTTATATCTACGAATTTCGATACATACTGATTAGACACTTTGCACCTGATTGCAAGTGATTACAAAATAAAAATAGAAATGATCCTGCAATTTAAAATATCTGCTTGAATCCGAATTGAAACATTTTCAATTTAAGAAAACAATTCCAAAATGATTGATACTTATGAAACATTTTTTATCGGCAGACTTTATAACAAGCCTTCCAAAATCAATAATTTAATTATTCATCAAGATTAAAAAATTTGAAAGCATTGACATTGGAAGATTTCATATTATAAAGTATTGGAAATCCCCAAATGAAAATTCGAAATAGCTTAAATCTTATGAGTGACATAATTTTTCAATTAGGAATTTTGAAAGTAGAACAACAATTCTAAATAATAGCATTCAAAAATTGAGGAAATTAAAAATTCAATGTAAAAGTTTTAATCTGAAAGTCATCGATAATAAACAATGTCAAACTTTTAAAGTCTTTAAATTACACAATTTCAAATCTGACCCATTCATAACTCAGCTTTAAAGTGCAAGCATCACTGAATTCAGGGCAATTTCCTAAATATTTTGAATTCACTTGAAATCTGTTGTACTTTCTCCAATTCGTTTAAATTCTTCTGCAACCTTTTAATTTAAATAAGTTTATCTCAACTTGAATGAATTCGGTTGTTTTCAAGTGACAATTAGTTACAAATATATTGTGTAATTAAAATGCAAAAAGATAGTATTCATTTAGTTATATTATTCTTATATAAATACTGAGTTGAATTCACATAAATTATTATAAATTCCATTTAACTCTTCTCAAATCACTTCAATCCTACTAAAGTCAATGATGATGATTCCATTTCAGAAATTCAATTTAATTGAATTGAATTTTTAATTTCTTGGATTCACTTTAATTGCTCCCTCATAGAAGGAGCTTTCTAATGATCTAAATTTTCAAATCTGCTTTTTTACCATATGTCAAAATAATTCGACCCTAGAAACTAAAAATGCAATCTAAAAAAAACGTTTGTGTGACTTTTTTCTGTTTACCATATCACGAAAAGTAATACAGCTATGATAATGAAATTTGAACGAATTACAGGTCCAATTGATGGCCAGGTTTGATAAGATTTTGGGCTAGATCGGTCAATTATAGAAGTATTTTTTTGGCGTTTAGACATTTAAAGATAAAAAATTCTACCTTGTTTATATGAAAAAAACTTTTTTATTCGCGTCATTGTGGAACAGTCCATGAAGTTTCAAACAAATTGTTAATTCTGTTTATATGAAAAAAAAGGTTGATGATAGATAGGAATAGTACAGTATATCTGATATATTCGTTCTTGTTCTTGTGATCTAGCAATACCGACGATTTATAAATAAAATTGTATAAAGTATATTGTTCATCTTGTTTATATGGGGACAATCTTTTTAATATTGAGAATCCATACAATAGTACGAGACGCATCGATTGACCTGTTGAAGAAATTTTCATGACCTTCCATGACATATAGCAATAATAGCGTTCTAATTTTTTAAGAAGATTATTTGCCTTATTCATAAAAAGAAAAATTGTTTGATATTGGGAATATAACAGTGCTGTATTTGATTTAATTTTTCGCGCTTTTGAGTCGCTTCGAATGATCTATTGAGGACATTTTGGCTCGTCTTTTGGTGATCTTCCATGATCTATCAAAAGCGATTTATAAAATAAAAAACAATGTTTCACTTTCTTCATATATGGAAAAGTTATTTAATATTTTAAATATAACACTACTTTAACTTAAAAAGATGCTCGTTGCAACATGGCGCCTGTCTTTTTAATTTTTTTGAATCCTTTGAATTCTTTTAAATAAGGATTGAACTTTTTCCAAAGTGATCATAATAAAGTCGGTTGCTCTTTTATAATTTCAATAATTCCGCTGCATAAAAATATTATCAATGAAATTTTGAATTAAATCCAGTCAGTCACGTTTCATGGGTAACAATTAATCAGTGGAACGTGACTGACTGGATTATAGTGAATTCGGATTGATTGAGATAGCCAGAAGATTCGAATTCAGAAAGTATATATTAAGCAAATATGAAAAAAAAATAATATCCACTCAAAATTCTAAATGTCGTTTCTGTTTGTCTTCTTATAAACTAAAAAACATAGGATACCTTTGGTACATGTAAGAAAAGATATAAGCATATATATGGTATAATTATGGATTAGAAAGTTCCAATCATCTGTCTCGTTTAAGTGTAGAGAAAGACACAGATTATTGCAGAGGCAGCTGCATTATCATATGCTTTTACTTTTACGTAATACACGTAAAATCATTGCCGTTCAAAAAAATCTTCTTTAAGACTTTAGGCAAAGATCTGGAATGAAATTCAATGTTCTTTTCACAATTGCTGCCAAATAAAAAGCCTATGTACTCTTTAGTTTAGGCCTTAGGGGATATGTGCCAAAATTGAAATCAAACCGACCTATCCGAACAGATGAATTACTTTTTATGACATAAGGAAGAAGATATGTTGCATGAGTCATAAAATCTATACGACTATACAGAGGCTGTCGCCGTATAAGGTCAACTCGTCCCTCGATTTTCGCTTTCTGTTCGCCTTATTTGGGAGACCAGCATCCACTTCAATGCTACTTTGAAGATTCTCATCATGAGGTCACAAGATTTAACGGTTATAAAGTTGCTCTAATACATTTTTCAGTATATATTTCTTCAGTTATTTAAAATTATACACCACATTCAATATTAAAGTAGCAAATAATATATTACTTCCCAGAAGAAAACTTGAGTTTACTCAAAATGACCCCAACTTGGTTCAATTTTAATCGAAATCTCGGTCCTTTTGAACCGCTTTGAACCGTTTTGAACCGTTTTGAACCTAGTTAAGAAAATCTCGTTACACTAATCAAATCTAATAATTAAATATAAACAGAGTTCAGTACCCTTATAGAGAGTCAGGTACAGACAATTATCATGACTTTCTAGTTAAAAGTCACAAGAGATCATTATTTAAAGGTTAAAAGCATTTAGCTGTCTACGGAAATAATTGTAGGTTCCCACATGAAAAATCAACGAAAGGAAGAAAAACGACCCAATTACCTAAATACCTTTTATACATTAACGACCTTAATTACAAAACGAGACTAATTGTTCATTTATACTAATATTTTAGATTAAAAATGTGAAAAGTGCTTCATTCTGATGAGAATGTTTAAAATAGATATTAATTCAAATTGAAACAACAAAGGAGTAAAAGAGACGACATAGCCTCATATACAGAAGGTTTGAAATGGAAAGCGTGTGTGCGGTATCTTTCCGGTCGTTAGGGATTGATTTCCTCTTTGTAACGAAGCACTTTTGCCTGAGTGCGAATAATGTAGCTTTCATCAACACTATTAGCCGATAAAATTATAAAAGTTAATAGAGGCTTGGTGCCCTCAACCTGTGGGTGAACAAGGGGCCGCGAGTGATTAAATTCAAATATTTAGGCGAGAGAAAGTAAAACAAATAGGGGTGGCAGAGGTCCATCTACCATGTTCAACAAATTTTTAGTCATTACAATTTCTTGTTAAATTTAGATGCATACAATTATATTATTTTCTTATTTTTAATACAATTTATTTGCAATATTTGAATAAAAATGCTAATCAGGAATAACAATCAGGAAGTTTACCTATGAAGGAAGTGAAGACACAGCCTTATCTAAAAACAAATGTTCACATTACGATTTGAAATTTAAACATTTGCGATTGTTGAAATTTAAAATGTTTGAAATCGTAATAATTTGAATTGTTTGATTAGTACACGTTCAAAAAAATAAAGCTGCATCTCTTGAACAACGGCCAATTTTTAATTGAAATCGTTTAAAAGTTTAGAGAGTTCAAATTCTTCAACTCAAACTTGTACGCACTCTAAAAGATTAAGTTTTATTCGTTTTAATTGCAAATTTAAAGCGTTTAAGATGGAGCAATTTGAATTGTAGCTTCACACATTTAAAATCAAACACTATGAAATTTTTATTTTTTCGACGGGGCGTTGAGCTATAAACAGTGTATGGGGTACTAAATAAATGAGCAAAGTTGTAATTCGAAATTGTTTAAATTTTTAATGACATTTGCTTCAACAATTTCGAGCTACTTGTTTCTTTCTATCATAGTTAAATTGCTAATAACAATAGAGAAATTTTTTAGACAGTTTTTATTACTCATTTCTTTAAATTGTAGGAAAAAATGGTAAATTTTTTTATTTAAAAAACAAAATTTATTTTTCATTTCAAAATCTGTTCTTCGCGAGATATTTGAAAAATCATAAATACGCTGATATGTTCTAAAGTGTGCCACAAACTTTGGCGGTGTCATTACTTTGTGTTTCTGAGAAACACGTCTTTGCGGATCGAAAACTTCAAAGATGTTTTTCTCCAAAATGAAAAATAATGGCCCAAAATTTTTAATGCGCTTTAAAACATATCAAAGCGTATTTATGATTTTTTAATATCTCGCAAAGAGAAGTTTTAAAATAACACATACATTTTTTTTAATAAATGAAAAAACTATCGATTTTTATTTATTTATCCCACTCTATAATTTCAAAAAATTACGAATAAAAACTGCCTGAAAATTTGTTTCTCTATTATTATTATTAGCAACTGAGTTAGGAAAAAAATAAAAAAAGTAAGTTGACATTGTTAATGTGAATATTAAAAAAAAATTAATAATTTCGAATTAAAATTTGCCAAAGTTCTTCAGTACCACAAAGTAGAGAAAAACCTGAGACATGACCCCTTACACTCCCGCGAACTGCCTCATTATCGTAACGCTCGCGGCGACCCCCACCCCCCTACCTAAAGCATTACGTATTTTTTGAATGGCCTTGAATATGATAAGTAAAACGTGAACAAATTGTGACTCAATCCTTACAATGGAACAATTCTAAGCCGAGATCATGAAGAATTTAATGTATGTATGTATGTATGTATATTTAATCTCTCCCTTTTACGGGTTTGAGGGCCTCCGCTCCCTGTACATATCTTTACATTTCATCCTTAGTCTAACTTATTCGCTGCTTATATTCTAAATCTTCGCCTTACATGA
This sequence comes from Andricus quercusramuli, assembly GCA_932178445.1. NCBI lineage: Eukaryota > Metazoa > Arthropoda > Insecta > Hymenoptera > Cynipidae > Andricus > Andricus quercusramuli. The sequence continues at coordinate 103,882 of CAKNXH010058841.1, forward strand.
TAACAGTCATATTAATACTATTATTCTTAACTTTCTACAAATCTAAGTATGAGCGACCTTCCAGGGCTTCCGTTTTCTCTTACCATCAATTGCATTTTCAACGATTTAAAATTTACCATTTTTCTAGTGACTTTCCTTCACAGAGGATTACCCGTTTGGCTCTGCCCTGTTCCCTTACTTTCTCTTATTTCTTCCAGCTTTTTCATCCACATCACTCCCTGTCCATTACCATCCAAGATCCATCTCACACACTCATCCACACTCAACTGTCCATCTTCCTCTCCTGTACACCTCTCTAACACATGTGCCCATGACTCCACCTCGTATCCACATACTCTGCACAAATTATCCTCTTCATCCATCCAATATCTACAAGATCTCACTCCTTCCCCCATTCTAAACCGTACCACCCTATTCCATTTGTCTTCCTTTTTCATCTTTTGCAAATATTCTGGTTCCGTCAACCCTTTGACCATCATATACCATCTATTGTACTTCGAATCCATAATCTTTCTCCATCTCTCTTCTCCTTGTCTTACTAATAGCTCTAATTCTATGTTCTGCCAATCCAGAACCCCTTCCTGCATATCACAAACATTCCTCATTTTTGTCCTTTCTTCCTCCCATTTCGAGTTTCCCAAATTTCCTCTCGTCTCCTTGTTCCGAACTTCGTCCAAGCATACTTGTGCTATCCTGCTCCCCTCCCCCCTTTTCAGTTTCTCTTCAAACCTCCAGGCTCTCTTAATTTGTCTAGTTACCATTTTTTCCCTTCCTAGTTCTTCCCTTATCATGTATCCTGGACAACTCCAACTGACCCCCATTACCCATCTCAGAAATCTCTCATGTATGCTTTCCACTTTCCTATGTTCCTTCCATCCCCAAACCTCCACTCCATAACACAACACCGCCCAAACCAACGCATCAAACAACCAAACCCTCATTCTCCAATCGTCCTTGAACCTTCTCTTTCCTATACCCCATACTTGGCCCATTACTTTACTCGCACTTTCGATTCTTTTCCTCACCTGCAAATCGTTTCCCCCTCCTGACTCAAACCAAAAACCTAGGTAACAGAACTCCTCCACAATTTCCACTGTTTGTCCGTTCATCTTCCAAACGTAACCTATTTTGGTCTTTTTATTTCTGAAGCACATCACCTTGGTCTTCCCTACGTTCACCGTCAGTTCTTTTGTTCCCACGTATTCTTCGAAAATTCTTATCATTAGGTTCATCCCCTTCTCATCGTCTGCTATTAGAACTACGTCGTCCGCGTATGCTAGGGAGTATAGTTTGCTATTACCCAGGATCGTCCCCCCTTTCCCTTTCTCCTTTAGCTTCTCCTCTAGGTCTGCCAGCAGCAAATTAAAAAGTAGTGGACTCAACGGGCACCCTTGCCTTAGACCTCTTCCTGTCCAGAAAACCTCCCCTTTTTCCCCGCGTATCTTCACCCTAATCCTGGTTTCAGTAAAAATTTCCTTTATCCTCTCCACCAGCCCTTCTTCTATTCCCCTCTCTTTCATTGCCTGCCATAGCACTTTTCTATTCACTGAGTCAAAAGCTGCTTTGAAATCTACAAACAAAGCGACTAATTTCCCTCTTTTTCTCCCTAAGTTTCTGTTAACCAAGTAGTTGAGTACGTAAATGTTGTCTATTGTCCCCATCCCTTTTCTAAATCCCGTCTGGTTGTGTGGGATACTTTGCTTCTCTTCTATCTGATTCTCTAACCTTTTTCTTAGAATTTCTGTGTATATTTTATAGCCCCCTTGCATGAGAGTGATCCCTCTGTACTCTTCTACCTTCTTACCCTCCCCTTTCTTAACAAGCGGTACTACCAGCCCTGTCATCCACTCCTCCGGCCACCCTTCTCCTTTCCAGACCTTGTTGCATATCCTCCACATCACTTCCCTAATCCCTTCTCCTCCATACTTTATCGCTTCGTTCTCCATACCATCCTCTCCTGTGGCCTTGTTTCTTTTCAGTCTATCTATCGCCTCATTTACTTCTTCTCTTGTTATTTCGTTCGCTTCCTCCGTTTCTCCCTGGACTGTCTTTCTATTTTCCCCTTTGATCTTATTTTGTTCTCCCCCTAACAGACCCTTAAAATAATCCGTCCATTCCTCCATTTCTATTTCTTCATTCACGCCCTTCCTTCCTCCTCTTTCCCTGTTTATCACATCCCAGACCCTACCTTCTTTGATTGCTTTTTCTACTTCTTCCTTGTATTTCTCCTTTCCCCTTTGCTTTTTCCCTTCCAGCATCTTCTCATGTTCTCTTTTTCTCCTGTTGTACTCCGCCTTCTCTATTTCTCCTTTCCTCCACTTTTTTACAGACTCTTTCATTCTCTCCTTACTCTCCCTGCATTCCTCGTCCCACCATCCTCTCTTTCCCTCTTCTCTTCCTTCTTTTGTACCTATCTCATTCTTCACCTTCTCAATCGACCCTTTCAACCTTTTAATTAACGAGTCTACCCCCTCCTCCTTTTCATATCTAATATTCTCCTTTTCCATCTTCTGTTCAAACACTTTTAATTTATCTACCCCCCAGACTCCCATTTTCGTGTCCCTTTCCCCCCCTCTTTCCTTTCTCCCTCTGCCACGCTTATGGACGCCACCTTTCAGTGTAGCTATTACTGGGAAGTGTTCTGACCCTATCTCATTCCCTACATTCATACTGCATATCATATTACTCATTCTTTCTTCTGCCAAGATGTAGTCTATTATTGTTTCTCCCTTACCTATAAATGTAATCTCTCCTTTCTCATCTCCTTTCATGTTGCCATTACATATAAACCATCCGGTTTCTCCTATTATGTCTAGTAACTTCCTCCCCTCCCGGTCTATCTCCCTATGTTTGGAGCTCCTCATATATGCCTCCTTTTCTTCATCCCAAATCCCTCCCCCTTGCTCGCCAGTCCAGGCATTTAAGTCACCTCCTATCAAAACCAATTCTTCCTTCTTTTCCTCCATCCACCTCCTTATTACTCTCCAACCTTCCTCTTCCCCTCTTCTTCTATATACACAAACCACCGCTATTTTGACTTTCCCTATTATAATCCTTCTTACCATTGTTCCCTCCTTTTCTTCTCTGTCCTGCTCTATTTTACCTTTTACTGCCCATTCTTTTCTCACCCCTGATACCATGCCGCCCATTCCTCTACCTTTAACGTGTTCCTTCCTTGCCTCTTGCATTGTCCACACATACCCTTTAGGTAACAACCTTTTCATCCCCTTCCAATCCTTCTCATCCGCCCAGGTTTCACTCATCATAATCACGTCCCACTTTTCTAACTCCCGCCAGAAACCTTCATTCTTGTTCTTCAAGCCTGACACATTCCAGAAAGCTATTTTCACTTTTTTCTCCTCCCTTCCCTCCTCTATCCTCCTTACTTTTCTTCCGCCTTGCTTTTTGGAAACCCCCCTGTTTGCTCTCTAGCCTCTTTTGAATCTTCCTTTCTTCTATCTTTCTCAATCCTTTTTCCCTTTTTCCTTATTTCTTCTACTTCCTCGTCCCAGACCCACTCCTCCCCATTTATCCATAGTCTGTCTCGCCCTATCCATACCATGCATCCCTTTTTCCTCTCTATCCATGCTCTCTGTTCTATTTGCCATCTCCTTTTCCTCTCCCTCCAAGTCAAATCCTCTTCAATTCTCTCCCTTCTTCCTTTCAATAATTTTTTGTTCTCCATAATTTTCTTTTTCTCCTCCTCACTCCCTACTTTTACTACAAACATTCCTTCTTTTCCTTCCTTCGTCATTCCTAATCTCTTAACTCCTTCTACCCTTACCCGAATTCCAATATCTCTCAGCAGATTTTTGATTTCAATTTCCCCTGTTTCACTCTCTATTTTCAATCCCTTGACTACTATGTTATTTTTTCTCTTCGCCCTTTCTTCCCCTTCCAATCTTCTTTCGATCTCACTCAGTCTCTTCTTCATTCTTTCATTGTCATTTTGCACGTTATCACTCCCTTCTACTTTTTCCGCACTTTCTGTTCCCTTCCCCATATGCTCATTCCTAACTTCTAATTTGCTTACCCGTTCTTCCAGTTGTTTTATCTCCCTATTTGTCTGTTCGTCAATCTCTCTCTGTCTATTCTCTATGGCCTCTAGTTTACCCCATACCTTGTCTTTCTCCTCTTTCCAGAGTTTATCCCACTCTTCCCACTTTTCTCTTACTTTTCTCACTTCCCCCCTAACTTCTTTCCCCTGCCTATTCATATCTTCCAGACTCTTCCTTGTTTCCTCTCTAAACCCTTTTATGAGGGCCGCTAGCTTCTCAAACATCCCCCCATCCCCCCAATCTCTGTCTGGTGTTTTTCGTTTACTTTTCATTTTCTTGTTATCCTTGTCCCTTTCCGGATCATCTTCCCCTTCCTCTCTCTTCCTTTTATCTTCCCCTTCACTGCTAGTCACGTTCCCCTTTTTGTGCCATTCATCCAGGCTCCTATTCGAGTCCGCTCTACCTAGCCTGTTGAGGCGCTGTAGGTTTGATGGTCTCCCGCGTTTCTGGCTCGTGCCTGAACCCCTTCTCTCCCTGGTCGGTGTCTCGAACGTCTCGTCATCGCTACTGTCAAATTCTCCCTTCTCCCCACTAACCACGCTCAAAACCTCGTCCGCTCTTGCTTCTTCCTCTCCCTGCCCTCTGGCGCCCGTTTGCGGGCTTCTTACCGTCGGCATCCCAGTATCCAACCTTACCCACTGTTCCACGACGCTACCCTCTCTTCACCTGCCTACCTCTTGCCCCCCTACCCGACAACCACCTTCTATACCTAACCTCAAAACAAAATTTGCACGTTTCAACTTTCCTTTCTCACAACTTATTTCCACCCTTTGCACACTTGCCTTCACTCACCCTTCTTCCTTTACCCCTGCTCTCCGCACTCACTGCCCTTTCTGCACCCACACACGCTGATTCCCTTCGCCAAAGCCAAAAAACGCAACACTTGACACAAAAGAGTTCTCTCACGATCGGTACCGAAAACGGAAGCCGAAGAATTTAATGTATTTTCAACATTAATATACAAAATTTGAATTGACAAATTAAAATATATACACTGGAGAAATTTTCATCTTATTTAAAAAACAAGTACTACAAATAAAGTTTTAAAATTAAAACGCACATATATATTATACGCATATACTATATAAAATAGAGAAATTACAAGATTGAAAATTTAACAAGCTGAAATTTGAATTAAAAAAATTCTATACATAATAGAACGATTTATACAATCGCGATAAAATAGTGACAATTTGAACGTTTTTAAATTGAAACCTTCAAAATTAAAAAAAAATTAACTTTTGAAGCATTTTAAATTGGAAAATTTTAAATTGGGACCATCAAAAATTAAAAATGTTCAAATGTTAATAATTAAAAAATTACAAGTGATAAATATTCAAGTTTTTTAGTGTATAATAAATTATTGAATATACAATAATTAACATGAGTACGGGTAATTAATGCATTTGAAATGCTAATGAAGCTGTCAAAAAAATGGGTGTCGCTGGAGACCTTCGCATGTAAACCGTTCGCGCAATTAATTAACGCCAGCGATTTTGAGTCAGAAAGTACAATAGGCATGCATTGCATTCCTAGTATGTACAGCGATAAGGCGTATCTTCTTTCGTCATGAACGAGTGTAAAACTTACCGCACGCTACATGCACCCATATATTATTTTCTTTGAAACACAATATTTCGATATATTTACACATTCTTTATTAAATTAATTTTTATTTATTTTACTATATAAGGAAATTCAACTGTGTAGATAATATATAATACATGTAAATGTTAATAAAAAATAAGTAATCTAAAATTCTATTTTAGGAAAGACACTAACTCTTGAATCTAAAATTTAGCTTGCTTTCGCTTTAGTTCATTACATTATAATGAGAGCACGCCTTTGCGCGAAGAATTTAAACGATGTCCTGCACTTTCGCTGCATAACGTCATACGTATTTTTACAGTCTCTACGTAAAAAGCAAACTATAAAGTAGGTTGTTGAAAATATAGAGAAAAATCAATTTCAAAATATTAGTAAATAAATAACGTAGAAAGTATATTTATGCAATAATTAAATGAATTAATGATAGATATTCCTATTTACGATCTTTGAAATGATACATCTTCATGCTCAAATTATTATTTCCAATTTCTCGTTTAACTGGATAAAATCCGACTCTGGAATTTTACGATGCAATCCAGATTTCAAACTACCGCATTCCTGAATGGAATCGTGAAATTTTCTGGTATATTTTACTTCACTGTAGCAATCGACACCTTATGAAATACACAAATTCCATCAAATACAAAGAGACTTTCTTTCACTCAATTTTTCAAATTTAAGTTCGGTTTGTAAAAAAATAAAGGTATGCTCCTCAATTTTCTTCCTTTTGGGGGAAAAAAAATATATAAATATTATATGTACTCAAAAATTATTTAAGTTTGTAATTTAACTGGAAAAGGTGCAAAAAAAAGAATTATTGTTAATAAAGGCGATGGAGGGATTTTTAAGCTGAAGGATGTCACGGCATAACCATGTACGTGCCTCTTTTTTAAAAACACATTTTATTGGCTTAAAAAATATCTAACATTCCACCGCATACTGCGGTGAAAAAAATTGAATTTTCAAAATATTTGAACAATTTTTTTTAGTATATGAGATATGGAAAAAACTAATAGTGCCATTCGGTTCTGAGGGAAAAACTACGTAAATTGCATGCATTGTGCAAATTTTTGCTCCACCTAATTTGTTATATATGTATTGTACGGATATAAATGCTATGCCTTGTAATTGTCTATTTATACTGCGTCCCCAATTGAGTCCATAAAAAAATGACGGAATAAATAGATTTTATGTAATTTTTTTAGCTAAAGCGAGTAGCCCTATTAGTTTTCTGGTATTTTCCTGTCACGATACGCTTCAACTGCTGACTATTTACTTTTACCCGATTTTATTAGAATTCGGGACATTTATTATTATTTATTATAGTTACTTCTCAATCACAATAACGGCATTTTTGAACTTTTTTCGAAAACTATATTAGTCGACAAGTATAAATTTAAAAAATTGTAATTATTGGGATTATTCTTCATGTAATGTAGCTAAAATTCTACGTATACATTTTCATGAAAAAAAAGGTGTAGAGATAATTTCAAAAGTTTAATCTTGTATACATTTTTTTATCTTTCGAGGTCAATGAAGGAATTTCAAGGAAAGAAAAAATTGTATCTTTCAATTGCACGTTGTAAAAAACTTATTTGATGAAGAAAATTGAGGGCCCTTTCAAATATTAAAAAATGTTGATTTCTAATGGGTACCCTAATCCAGGTATAAAGCATAATAAACCTTTCTCACAAAAATATTTGTTCAATCTGAATGCTTTTCAATGTTCCTTTCTAAATCTATATCTGTTGAATCTCCAAAAAGAGTCGAGTCACGTGCAAGAAATACAGTAATTACAATACCGGTTATTCGGTTAAAAATCCACCCTGTATATGAAGAAAAGCTATAAGATGTTACGTTTAAGGTCCTATATTTTCGTAAGGACGGATGTCTTTTGTGTATAAGACCTGTAGGAACACCAACACAAATCAAGGTGCAAAGGAGCATACCAAAGAACAGAAGTATACCATGGCCAGCAAGTTTTGCAGGACGCTCCCTTCCTTGGCAACTGGGTCTCATTTTAATTCTGTTCCAAAGAGGACTTCAAACGTATATGCTTGCTCTGACCTGCATTACCTAACTCGTTATTTTTCCAAATTTGTAACACCCTCGCTCTCTTTCCTCAACAGGTGTTCGCTTCTTTATGCTTCGTATCATAAGAACGAATCGAATTTCATATTTTTATTAGCCAATTTGATGATAAGTTCAAGTTTATATTTTAATAATAAGTCAATATAGTATTTACTTTCATTGTTCTCAATTGATGAAATTGCATATTGTGAAAAGCTGATAACTTCGCTCCGAGATCGATTCAACGAAAAACCTTAAATGTATCCAAAAAGAAAAGAAACCTATAATCGGCGCAGATTTGAAATAGTTCCAGCGCGGGAAATCATCCCTATCCCTGAATTCCGGGAAAAGTAGGTCAGGGTGGAGCGTCAGCGCAAGATTTCTGCACATTGGACGGGTCAGGGGATTGCAATCATAAATTATTCAGAAGAAACCCATTTCCAAAAAAAATTCAAGAACACTTCTCAATAAAAGTGATATCTGAAGAAATTATTTCGCTAGAAACCACATTCGGTTCAAAAAATTGTTTTGCGAAAAGTTAACTCTCATTTATACTTACACTCTCACAGAATGAAATCAATCGATATTTATTTCCAAATTATTTATGACTCAATTGCAATGAAATGTTATTAAATCATATATCAATATTATTTTTTTTTACCTTGCGTTGAGCCTCAGCTGCAAATCCAGACTTGGTAGCCCTGTTACAAGCCATGATGCTCCAAATGCACAATCCTTTTTAGCACGAGAATATGGAAAATTTGTACAGGTGGCTGTTATCTCACACGGTTTTATACTTCTGTAAAGTACCACAAGATGTTCACGCTTCGATAGCGGTAGTTGGACTGATCCCTCGAGCAAGTTGAAGCGCTTGAACCGACGACAACGTCTGGAACTGGAAACTCTCCGCCCATTGGCTGACTGAAGGATGGTTGCTGGTATCGCTGGTTATTGAGTTTTGGAAATGCCACGTGACCTCCGTTCTCCAGTTGGGCCCGGAGGTGACGTCATCTGCTCATTCTGTCATCACCACTCAGCATCTCTTTACAAGTTTTGAGCGATGTTTGGAGTCCTAGTGCCCAAGGCTTTAAATAATTGTTGCCGACATTAAAATTCTTCATCCTTTTGCCTTCAAACTTGCAGAATATATTAAATATGCAGAGTTCGTGCATTCGTGGTAATGAGTTCCATCACACGGTTTTCAAACAGGAAGTTCTGGAATTCAGTATAAGAACTGCTTGAGGGGTTCTGTATAAGAGAAGGTAGTTGTGGTTCCCATGGTTTGTGTGGGACCATAGAGAAAAAGTGAAGATATTTATTTGAAATTTATACTGCACTTGCTTTTTATGTTTTATGTTTATTTTAGACTAGGATTATGGAATTTATTTTCGCTATATTGTATAGTAGGGTGGACACAAACAGCATATTAAAAAAAAATTTTTATCCATGGGGCCTAACATTTGGCGTGTGTTACAAGTAGTTTATTCTGAAAATTTGAGTCAGATCAAGTTTTTTGTAAATACCATTCTTTAAAAAAAATCCATGAAAACAGTATTGCAAATAGGGAATCATCGTGGCTCAGAGGGTATCGTGAATGTCTTATGTTCCAACCCTGCATCCTTGGTAGCCAAGCTGGCGCAGGTTCGCTTCCCAAAGCAGGAAGCGAGCCTAGATGTTTTTTTCCAGAAAGTTTCACTACTGTCTCTTGTTATACAACCCCACAGATATCCTAAAGTTTATAATTAATCCTCCAGTACAATCGTTAATGACCCTGACAGTCGATACGACTATAAACATTCAGTTAATGAATAAAAAAGTAATAAAAATCTGATAAAATCACAAGTTTTTCGAAAAATATTATCTATAAAATAAAAACCACAAACTACAAAAAAAGTCCTTTTTTTACTGACTTATGAATGACAGTATATGTACTTTATTTTACATATATAAATTCTTAATTTTTATACTTTAGGATATGCTAGCGATCACATAGACTGCTAATAAATTCCTAGTAGGCAAGAATCATACAAATTTGTAAATGCTTCAGGTTAAAGAGTACTTTATTAATTCTATGGTTTCTTCTTCATGAAGTTGAAGAGTTTATATTTTTGTTTAAATTGTTTCTTCTTTGATTAAACAATTTATTTTTCATTAAATATTACTTTTCATCGAAAAAAAAAACGACAGAATCTTCGTTTCTTGCTGTCTTTTAACAAGCGTCTAAAGTTTAGCCCGAATTTTACACTTTTCAAGTTACTTTTTATTGTCTAAACAATATTTATTTCCGTAAAAAATTATCTCATAATATCGCGAACCAATGGTATCTCCGGATAGCTTTCGCATGATTTATAAATCTTATAAGTGAATTGAACATTGCTGTTGATTATTTATACTGTTTAAACAGTGGAGAATTATTTAAATTCAACTTTTGGCAAAAAAAAGTTGGAAAAACATATTTTTTGCCATTTTCCTATAAGTTCCATTACTTTGTCTTATTGTTCTTAGTTTCTTTTAACTTACTGGTAAATGTTTACACGATTTTTGATCGTTCAAACAAGTAATGATATATTTTCATCGCCAGTCAGAGACCACGAATATTCTTAGGCAATTCTTTAAATAAATAATAAAAATGAGAATAATGCAAATGTTGAGAAACAGCTGTTCACATTTATTAATTCGCCGTGGCTATTGAGTGTATCGAAATTTTGATACGAATAACCGTACTTTTTCGGTACGAACAGCGGAACCTGGAAAAGAATAAGCCGTTTGTACCGCATTTTCTGTACAAATAGCCGCAGTAACCTAAGCGGAAAAATTATACATAATATTTCACACTATATGTATAAATTTGATTGAATATTAGTTGCATTTAGAAATTTTTCAAACAAATATATATTGTTTAAGCAATAAGAAGTAACTTAAAAAAAGTAAGATTTAGCCTATACTTCAGAAACTTGTTGAAAAACTACCCAACGGGCACTCGAGTCTGAAAGATGTCGTTATGATATATTTCTTCGGACGTTGTAAAGACATTCGGAAAAGATAACTTAAGGGTATATTTAAGATAGCGCAAATATGTCGCAAATTTTTCGCAATCGCAAAGACAGCAAAGTGACTTTATAAGGATAATCGGAAACTGTCTTTAAGAGGTCAGTTGCTGGTTGATCTTAAAGTCAATAAAAAGAATTCTTTTAGACATCTTTTCGCTGTCTATGTATGTCGTTTTTTAATCGTAACGATGTCTGTAATGACGTACTTAGCAGAACGTCCGAAAGACGTCTTAATTATGTCTGATTGATAACCTAACGATACATATAAAAAATCTTTAAATTAAAAAATTGTAATTGTTCATAATGTACTGGCATCTTAATAATATTGGCAAAATCGCGGCAGAATAAATTTTTTACTTTGGCAATGAGGAAAAGCATAACAAATGGGCTCTATACACTCAGAAATCGCAAATCGCCCCAGTGGACAAAAAGGCCAACGGTTTACAAATTCAATTTCCATGCGTGTGACTAAAATTCGTGTAGCTGTCAAATCGAGTTGCAAATTGACAGAATTCTCGTACTGCCATCTCCACACAGAGGATAGGAACGATTTTCTCGCGTTTAAAATGAATTTCACAGATTGTTACACACTATAGATTATCCGCTAAATGTCAAATTGTTGAACAACCAAGGGCATTATAAATTGCAATTTATTAAAAAATTTCAGCAGAAATTAATTTTTTTGGTATCGAAATTATATCAAAAGTGAAATAGCTCTCATTAATACCTATTAATTAAATATAAATTGATATTTTAATGATAAGAGCACAACTATAAGTGAATACTGTGCAAGTCAATGTCGTAAAGATGTCGCAAAGACGTCGCTACGATGTCGTGATATTGGACGGAATGTACAAAAATGTGTTTTTTCCTAAGTTATTTCTCTGGGAAAATTTATGAGGTGGGCGGCGCCTCAATATTACATAATAAAAACATTTATTCACTTTTTTAGGAGCTTAACAAACTAGAGGAGGTGCCGCAAACAAATCAATTTTTTTTTTTTTGGGACACTATTGTATATGGAGAAAATTAAAGTTTGAACACAAAATTATACTTGACAGGTATGTATCATCATATGCATCAATGTATGTCAGATATAGAATCATCAGTGATTCAGAGAGACAGATGGTTGGATTATAAATGCAAACATACATCTGTGTCCAAATAAATAGTGCGTACATGTATTTACTCGTTTACAAGTATGGATCGTCGATGTTACGGGAATTTGATCATGATCGACCTTCACAGGAAGCTTTAAACCTTGATGTGACAAACACACAAGAGCCATTTTATACGAAAAGTTTATGTAAATTTGTAAACAAGAAAACTTAATGTATATTAATTTTAGGTCGAGTATTGCATTCCGGCATAATAATATGCCGCCGTATTTTAATTTTCTCTTCCGGCATATTTTATGGTCAATATAATTTCTTTAGTCGGCGGGATTATAACGAATTTCAAAGAATTCAAGATTAATCCCAACAAGTTTAAAAGTTTAACTCCGGCAAACTATGCGAGAATAGAAAATAATCGGGTGAACCTTGTGACACATGGAAAGGGCGATGTGTCTGACCGAACTCGCGCTTGAATTCTAAAGAATTCGAAAGAATTTATGGAGTTCTAAAGAACTCAAGGGTAATTCCAACACCTTTAAAAAATCATCTCTGGATACTTGCGTCTAATGAGTACTAATAATCTTATTTTGTCAACGAGAGAAAATTTTTTTTAATACTTCAGTGTTTCTCGGTTCTTTTCCTATCAGAAAATGGTTTGGGATAGTGTCCATAGAGAAATGTGACAATGCCTTTTTGCCTTCGTGCATATAATCCTGCGACTCAAAATGGACGAAATGAGGTTCAGTACTCCTCTCTCCGGAAAAAAATATGCCGGAAGAGAAAATTAAAATCCTGCACAGTAAAAACTAGGCATTCATTTTTCTCTGGGATCCTTTTTTGGGCGTTCTAATATGATCTCACAAATAGTCTTATTTTAGTACCAGTTTCTGTCTTGTTTAGTTTGCTAACTTCAGATTGATAAATGATCCGAGATAGCGAACTAAATTGGATCAGAGGGTGCGTTGTTTCAATTGTTCCAAACTTCACTCTTACAAAAAACAAAAAATAGATGAAATTAAAAATTCGTAAAAATCAGTGTTGAACCGTCGGACTCAGACGTTGCGAACTTCAGCCCTATGGGTTACGTTGGTTTCTGAACTTGACAGATTAGAATTTGTTTTATCAGATTTAGTGATTGACAGATGATCCTCATTTCGAGCCTATTTCAATCCACAAATCTACCTTATTTTATTAGATTGGCGGATCAAACTGAAGTGGGCTTGTTTTGTTGCGTGAACTGTTTTAATACCGAATTAAGTTCTAAATCAAATCCTAGTTTTTACAGTGTGCAAAATATATCCGAATAGAATACACAACGTTAATTTTATCGATTATTTTACTTTTGCCCAGGGAGAAATTGCTCTGATAAATATGCTCTCTACTGGCCTACTACTGGCCAAAAACTGGCGATACTAAAACACCACTGTAAGAATTATAGCTTGATAAAATGATTTGTATATTTATACCGTAAATAGTCTGGCGTAATAAATTTCCACCGTGTAAGATAACCATTTTTCACACCTGAAAAGTCTTTTGATTAGAAAGATCACTTTGTAAGAATTAAGAATTAACTTCTGTCATGAAAATGATTTATAATGCATATTTAAAAAGATTGGACTCAAGTTTCGTTTCAGAGGGGAGCGCACGTGAAATAAATTCCTCATTCCACTTAAATGAAATTCTTCTAAGCTGAGCGATGCGATTCAGTCTAAGAAGATATCTTCTTACTTCAGGAGGTGGTCGTTTTTTGAACATGAAGATTATCCTCTTGACTGATATTATTTTAACATGGGGTCGTCAGTACGAGCTGAAAATCGAAAAGTTGACAATATCGGAGGCAATATCATGTCCATGGAATATTATACTCTTTTGTCTTAGGAGGAATAAAGATCTCAATTACAGGGTTCTATTAAGCGTATTTTCGCCAATAATATAATATGTGCCAATTATTATTTTCACTTCATTCTGTATCAAAATACATTCGACTAAAAATGAGTATGTCTTAAGGTAACGTGTCCCTGATCTAATTGTTAAATACACTTTTTTTAGAATTAATTTCAGAATTACAAAATAAAGCTTTTTTCTCTTTTTCAATGCTTATTGCATACAAAATTTAAAAAAATCAAATAAAAATATTTTAGCGTCGTGATAATTTTTTTTTCTTCATGATATTTTTTGAAATTATTATCGTTTATTGAAAAAATATCTCCTTTTTATAGTCCTTTCACCGAATAATCGTCTATCTTAGTGCGGTGCCGTCACACTATTATTATTATAACATTAGACCATTTCCCTTTCGGGGAGGCGTGACTTGCTCGGTTGGAAAATAGTAGTGTGTAGATGGGTATATAGGTATAAGGTAGATAGGTATATAGGTATAAGGCAGATAGGCATATAGGTGTAAGATATAGATATTTTAGATTGCATCTTGTTTTTTTCCGTTCTGTTTTTTCTGTTTTTAGGTTCTTAATTATTATATGCTTAATCTCAGTGACAAAGACTTTCTCAATTGAGTTTTCTAATGCATTATGTTCTGCATCGCAGTTCTAGTGCTCTATAGCTTCAACTCCTAATAATTCTTTAAAAGTGTCTTTCAAAGCATCTATTATCCCGTCTGTATCATGTAGCATTTTGTGTTGATCTGAAATATCTTTCTTTCCATTCGATACAAAATCGAATAATTCCAACTTTTTGATTTTCACCCATGTAATGAATTGGATAAATTTTGTCAAAATCTTTAATCTATATATCATATAAATATAACAAAGGGTTGGTGGGGAGTAATAATGTAAGATGTAAGTTGAGAAGTGCATTTCTGAGGGAGGACAATGCACAGTGCAGTCGAGCAATGCATCAAGGTCGATGCCACATACAATACATACATGAAAGCATTTCTTACGGTCATGGACGCATCACTGAACATTCACGCATACTTTTGCATTTGCGATTCATGGGTGCGGTATAAAGGGTAGAAGGCAACAGGTATCAAAACATTTATCTCAAATTTCCGATAAAAAAATGGTATATAATTAATTGTAATTCTACCTAAAAATTGCATATGAAAATTGTACAAAAATGTGCATACGAAATGAAAAAAAAACAAAACTAAAAATAGTGTCTATTCTTATAAGAATAGATCTATCGTTGACATGGATTGAAGGGAAAGCAATAAGTTATTCTTTTGGAAATTTTTTACACATTATTAGCAAAAATTTCTCTACTATCAACAACAATTTGCAATAACAATGCTTGTTTTGTCTGTAATGAATAGTTTATAAATTTTGGAAATTTCAAACATAAAATAATGAGGTGCTGTAAAACTGATCTCATTTATAACGCGCCTTATAAATAATGAATAAACAATGTAAAATCGGTTTATTTATAATCTTTTCTTTTTATTCTAAAGAATTCTAAAGAATTACAGATGCATATATATCTATGCTACCAGAATGCTTAATTATCGCAAGTGCATATGTCAGTACAGATTTTTCAGAATGGAAAAGATCAAAATTCCATATTCATAAATCGTGACCTATGGGAGCTGGATGATTATTTTTCCTTAAATTCACGCAAAATTTCCTGCTCTGCAACTTCTCTTCTGTTGTCATTACCGTTTCTTCATTCGCAGAAATGTGCTATTTTGAAAAAACTGGACACGAGTAATTTGCCCTGAAAAATGGGTAAAAAATGGTCAACTTGTCAACTGTTGGGGCTATATGTTTTTTTAATCACTGGAAATTACATCTATTTTAACTCATATATATAAAACTTCTTTTCAATTAACAGGTTCCAAAGTAAAGATGCAAGCTTCAGAATTTTATTTTTAAGCTGAAGACAAAGTTCTTTTTTTTTTTAATTTGGTCAGAATCCTGTCAAGATTAATTTTTCTGTTGGAAATTTTGCTCTAAAATCTGATCAGAAAGGTCAATCCACACAAATACGAATTTTAAAACTATTTCAAAAATATTTCTTGGATGCAAAATTGGAACTTGCATGAGTGCCATCAAATAAAACTGCTTTAACAAACCAAAACGCTCTATCTAGTTAAAACGGTAAAAAGACCTTTTTGTACGAAATGCTTGGACTATTATTGTAGAATTTACAAGCAACCTCAAGCTTTAAAACTACCCGCAATAAAAATCACACATATTTTTTTCTATAATAGGTCAGAGTGTTTAGTTATATCTTTAGCAATTAAAATTTTTTATAATTGCATTTTTTTTATTGTAAATAAGAGACGCAGTTCGATCAGTCACATTATGTATTTCATTTCGATATCTTATTTCTGTCACTTACAATATGTAAAGGTCAGGAATCAAACGGTTATGATGCTTAAACCGTTGAGTATTAGAAATTCAAGACTATAACTTACATTTGCATATCATTAATAAAATATGATTATACATATTTACAGCTATTTTTCACGTTAGAGAAGTAATTTTTTATTGAATAAGTTAATATTCAAATATATGGGTATATTCAAACAAAAACTGACGACTTTTGACCATTTGAAAAATTTAACTTTATGCATAGAAAAAAATATGTAATGGAATTTTTGTTCAAATTATTGTCTATTTGAAGTGCCAGACCAAGAAAATGAGCTGAATTTAATAATGATTGAAAACATTATTTGAGCTCAATTCAGATTCATTGAAAATTCAGAATTCATTATAGGTTTTCGAAATGAATGTATCAGAAGAAACGAAAAATTTCCATAGCAAACGAAATAAAAATCTTATCCAGTGCATGTACAATAATGTCAGAATAATACAATTTGTATTACAGATAAATTTAAAACCGGAATCCGGGTAAAATTACAACAATTGTTTTTTGCAACGTGGACCACAGTTGTAATAATCATTATTGTTTCATTATTATGTTATAACGTTTATATGTATAACATAATAAATTTATGTATATGTACATTATTTGAAATATAGCAACATTATACGCGCGCCACGGCGCGCGGAAACATTTTATTGTCAATTAATAATATATATAATGATTCAAAAAATTTTCAGATTCTAATTTAAGAATTTAGTCTCGTTAAAAAAATAATTTAATAGACATTGAGTTTGAAAAATTCAATTGAAAATAAATTATATAGAAATAGTTCGATATTAAATGCCTAGTTCTTGCATGGTTTTATTTTTCCGACTATAATGCAGAAAGTGGCTTGGAAAATTGGAAAGCTGCTTTAAAAATATCCAGTTTTCAATGCTTTTTCGGAATTTTTTAATTGTGCAGGAGTGCAATCAAGAACTTCACTTTGAATCTGTCAAATTTTCATTGCACTAAATATAAAACTCTTAATTTTGAAAAAAATGTTTCATTTATACGTTTTGAAGGCTGTCAATTTTTTATTTTAAAGGCTATATGGCGTTCATAAATTTAAATTTGAAACTCTAAAATTTCGGGTGTGTTGAAATTAAAAATTTTTTGACTATTAGGGCTGATTAAGGCGCTTTAAAGTGGAAATTTCACAACATAAGATATTTGCATCTAGATGCTTAAAAATGAAAAATAAAATTTCATTATTAATATTATTTATAATAAAATTAACTAAACAGATAATTACCAAAATAAAATTTTTATTTTATTGATTTTTCGAGTCCATAGTTTGTATTCTATATTAATATTTACAGAAGCGGACTGGGATTTAATATTATTTCACAGCTTTCAAGGGATTTTGAGAAATTTAAACAAATTCAGTGGTATTGCAAAAAATTGCTCAAACTTTGAAAGGATTTTAAAGAGTTCAATATGATTTAAAGGGCTTTAGGGTATTTTTTAATATTTCAAGACATTTTCAAAGATTGTTAAATTTCAAGGATGCTTAGAATGATTCCAAGGAATTTTCAATAAACTTTTAGAACTTTAGAGGATTATGAAGATTCCTATGATTTTACAATAGATTAAAACAAATTGAAGGGATTTTCGAGGATTTTAAATTTTTGCAGGTGATTAAAAATATTCCAAAGAATGTTTAATAGATTTGGAAAATGTCAAGGAATTTCCCAGGATTTTAATGATTTCAAGGGATTCCAAAAAAATTGTATGTGATATTAAAGAATTTCATAGAACTTCGGAAGATATGGAACTATTTTATAGAATCTATTAGATTTCAGGATATTTTTAAAGATTTAAATTGAATTTCAAAGGATTTTAACGTATTCTATTAGATTTCTAAAGATTTCAATCATTTTAGGGAGTTTAAAAGATCTCAAGGTATTTTAATACATTTTTCAGGTCTTGCTTTATCTAGACTGCCTAGTCTGGCAGTTGTGACCAGGCCCAGGTCTGGCGCTAGTCTTGTTCAAGTATAACTTTATCTATTGAACGTTTAGTCTGGAAGGTCTGGATAATTTTGTGACTACTTTCTATACATAATTATTTATGAAATTTGTTTATAAAATAACAATTTACTCTATATATTTCATGAATTCAATTAGGAAACCGATTTGCCTATAACTTACTCAAATTTAGTGCAAATAAATTCACGAATCACTGCCAATCCCCATGAATCCATTTTCACTCACTTATTTGTTTATAACAAATTCAATGAATTTCCAAACAATTTCTAAGCTATAAGTCAACTTTTCTGCATAGTTGCTTAATTGATTCTAGGTATTTTGGATTAAATCTAAGTATTTTTTTCAAACCAGTACTCTTTAAAAAATCCATTTTTGTTATCAAATAAAAAATAAAAAAACTTCTTTCAAAATAAGCCCTGACCTATTTATGTGGAATTTTATTAGCTTTAATTTAAAAAAAAAAGTTAAAGTCGGTTCACAAACCACTTCTGAATATCAATTTGTCCAGATAAATTTTTTGCCCCACTGTTCTATGGAGAAAAATGAGATTCATTATTTATTTCATAGCCTTGAACTACTGCTACTCCTAATAAATCTCCCCCTCCGTAGCTTAGGTCTGAGTGGCCAGTTATATAGCGCCAGATCGGCAATCTGTAGACCTGGGTTCGAATCCCAGCCGAGCTATAGAGGAATTTTTTCACAGCTAAAGACTATGTGACCATTAGATTAACAACCGTTAGTCTATCCACCAAAAAATTGTTCGCTTGTATTTGGAAATAATAAATTTCCTAATTACAGGGTTTTCTTAAGAGTATTTTCGTCAATAATATTCTATATGCACCAGACCGGAAGTCTGTATAGACCTGGGTTCGAATCCCAGCGGTGCTAGGGGGGAATTTTTTTCACAGCTAAAGACTATAAACATTTTAGTTTATAGTGTTTAGACTAGTAGATCAAAATCCTACGCTAGTCGACAACATAACATCAAAACTCAACAACGAATAACATTCCAGGGACCTGATATATTGTCAACTTTTTTATTTTTACCGATATACGAGGGGCTAACAACTCGTGAAGTCAGGTGTACACCTTCGCTGAAGTCACTGGCGTGAAGTCACTTGAATTCACGTAAAGTCACTGAAATCACTTGAAGTCAGTGTACACTTCGTCGGTCGAGTTGTGAACCCCTCACCCATATACTTTCAATTCAAAGTTGTTTAACTTAAAAAAAAAAGGTAAAATTATTATTCTTTATTGTTTCGAAATTTTGAATTAGACCCATGCTATATATACTCTCACTATACACTATTCTTATAGTAAAAATTGAGGTACAAATATAGAATAGAATAGGGCTCTATTCTATTTCTTCCTAAACCGGAAAGTTTTATCTGTGTGTTTCGGATGAATTTCATTGTAGTCGAATCACACATGTATAAATGTATTTTCCTCCCTGCAGCGGCGCAGCATGAGGGACTTATCGAACCGGTTTAAATCCCTTATAGCAATCTAATTTTCTCATTAAGTATCTATATGTTCAATACATTCCAATCCCTGGTTTTATCAATTGGTTTATTGTTGTCTGAAATTCTTCACAAAAAAAAAACGGTGGGATAATTTTTGTTGTCGACCATTTGTTATATTCTCGAAAAAAAAATTTTTTCCCAAATTTTCTTTGGTAGGAATTGAAATAAAGTTTCGACGACACCATTGCCTTCACATTAAAATCGACGATAGGGTGATAGACTTGACTAGACACGTGCCAAGGTCTTCACGAGCAGATGGTAAAGTTTGGGATTTGGTGGAGTTACCGGAAAGACATCTAATGTTTTCTTATGTGAGGAAGAATGACGGTTACATCCGATTCAAAAGCAGCGTTAATGTATAAAAAAGTATACGTTGTACATAATTGAGATATGATTATTATATATTTTTCATAACAATGACAATGAGTGGAAATAAGTACTTGTTATTAACTTTTTGTGAATTAAAGTTTATTCACTTCTTAAGGACTTTTCGAGGGATAATTTCCACCCAATTTTTTCATTGTGCCCGGAAAATGGCGCAAAAAATGCAAAATAGCAGTTTTACGTAAAATTTATATAAAGGACTGTATTTTTTTAAACTTTTATAACATTAATTATTTTTATTCGATAAGCGACAGACCTTCAAGAACTTTGTAAATAATTTTGTATCGTTTAAACAATTCTTTTTTTTTATTTTTGCCCCTGGCAATCATAAAAAGTTATTATTTTTGATGATAAATGCCACAGTTAATGTATTTTGAGAGTAATACTTCTTGTTTAACATATTTGGTAATTATTTGAGCCACTTTCATTTGTTTAAATAATTTTTTCCCCTGTAAATCGTAAAAAGTCATTATTTTCTGTAATTAATGACACAATTAACGAATGCTCAGAGTAATAGATTTTTAACGCTATTTGGCAATTGTGTAAACAATTTGAATTTGTTTAAAAATATTTTTTCCCTGTAAATCTTAAAAAGTTACTACTTTGTAGAAATCATGTCGCAGCTAATGAATGTTAAGAGTCATATTTTTTGTAGAAAACAGTTTTCATTTATTTAAACAATTAATAATCATTCAGTGCGTCTTTTCATAGAAAAAGTGAAGAAAATTCTGGATTTTTCGAATCTCTTACATTATGTCGCTTATTATTTAGAATTTCCTTATCTTTTACCTTATATTCTAATTTTTGAAATGATTATAAATTTTTTCAACAATTTTTTAGTTGCTTTATGGATAGTTATTTTTTCAGATCGATTTCTTGGAGATAAAGAAATACTGAATAATTAGCGACATAGTGTAAGAGATTCGAAAAAACTAAAATTATTTTCAGTCTTCCTATTGAAAGGAGCAAGTGATAGTAATTGTTTAAATGTCTAATACTAGTTTTGACGATTCACGATTCAAAGGGAAAAAATGGATTTCACAAATTATAACTGTTTAAGTAATTGCTAAATATCATAAACAAAAAAAAAATTTCTTAACATTCGTTAATTGTGTCATTAACTGCAGAAAATGCTAACTTTTCACGATTTGGTGGAAAAAAGGTTAATAACAAATACTTATTTTTTTCATTTTTTCGAAAACCGAGTAGGTGGAAGGAGTGAGATAATTATGGAGGTATTGATGCATGAAAAGGGGGGGAAAAGGACAGTAGCATGGGTGTTGGGAATTTCTTTTTCAGGAAAACTAACTCAAAAAATTGAAACTTTTCTTGAATGTTCGATAATTTTGATAAGACAATGTGCAATATGATAGGTGACACAAATATAAAAAAAATGCAATTAAAGTGTAGCAAATGCTTTTTTTTTACTGAAAGGCCCTGGTCTGTCTCAGGACTGGCGCTGTTCAGCGAGACAAAAACAAGAAATTCCATTTCCTGTCTGAAGGGTCTAGTCCGGCCCAGGTTTGGCGCAGATCAGCTAAATACACTTATAGTAAAGAATGGTTTTTTGCCAGGTCATTAAAATAAGGGATTCTAGCTAGCGGCTGACTAGCCCCCAACTAGTGGATAATCAGCCATTAACTAGTAACTGACCTGCCAATAACTAGCGGCTGACTATACGGTCTGGCCTGGAGCTAGCAAAAAAAACGTTGCACTTTTGGCCAGGCACAGGCCAGCGTCAAGACTGGAAACCAGACAGTCTGGTGTGGGCCATGCCAGCGCCAGAAGATTTTTCTACCTGGGGATGTCTTATACAGATGAAAAACAATAGAGGTTTTGATTTAAAAAAAAAAAAAAAAAATGCCCTTTCTCTACTGTTATTTCGTTTCACTTAATGAATACGATTTAGCCAAATTTTAATTATGCTTATTATTATGAAATTTTATTTTGTTTGTTCCTGAGTAATCATAATCAGTAGTGATTTATAAAAATAGTTTTTAATTTTTACTATATTTATTGCAAAATAGTTCCGTGAGAGTATATATATTATGATATGATAATATGTATAACCAGGCAAAAAAGATAAGGGGCCCTGAATACATTTTACGTAAAGCCTTTTGGGTGGGGAGAGGTAGGGTGACCAGGCGTCCCGGTTTTCCGGGACATGTCCCGGTTTTTGGGTGTTTTGAGAAGCGTCCCGGTTTTTGCCGAAATACCGAACTTGAAAAAAACATGTTCCTACATTTCCCTTTTTGAGAAAAATAACAAGTTTCCTTTATTTACAACATAGTATAGTTACCGCCTCCTAATTACTGTTCAGAATTCACGACCGTACGACTTGCGTATACTGATATGCATTTCATAAATATAAAAAAGACGCGAGAAACCACTGTTAAATCAATTTTTCATGAATTCATCAATTGGCTGATAAAAAAGTTTGAAATAAAATTTTGTTCCTGTTGAAAATTTTTTCGGATTTTTTTATTTATTTTGCGATTAATCGGGGAGAGGTCGACGATTTTACCATGGTATCTTACATGGCAGGGGGGGGGGGGTACGAAGTCAAAACAATTTCTTACGTAAGATGTAAGATATTTCCAAGTCTGAAAATCACTAAACAACAAAAGTTAAACAGATTTGATTGTAAACAGCTGTTTGTTAGCGCAATCTAGTGGTTACTGTAGATACCTAGTTCATTAAATATAAAAAAATGTATGTTACTTTACTGATAATTGTAACAGTATTACTTGTAATTTACTATTCGTTTTGGCTAACTTTTACTAATTATTATTTAATATTAATACTAAATTTAATAATCATCATTTCACGAAATAATGAATGAATAAACAAATAATAAGAGCTCATCCAAAAATTACGCAAGGTGTTTTTCTGAAATTGTTATCCCCCCCCCCCATTTAAGGTACAGTGAGATTTGCACCACCCTCAAAATTAATTCATTGATTTAATAAACTTAAGGAACGAACATACATTTATAACATATAAGCATTGTTAATTAAATAAACGTGAAACCTTGAGGCCATGTGACGAGTGTGTCACGTGACCGGATTCCTACCTTACCGACACTTTTTTTATTTGTAAACTTATGTTCACACGAATAGCCACATCGAGTTGAAAATTTGGGATAAGAAATAAGAAGCACTAAGAAATGGGGCTCTGGGCCTAAATTTTAATAATTATGAAAAAAGCAAAAAAAAAAAAAATTATTTACAAAAAAAACCTTTTTTCATAATTATAAAAATTTAGGACCAGAGCCGCGTTTCTTAGTGCTTCTTATTTATTATCCCAAATTTTCAACTCGATGTGGCTACTCGTGGGAACATAAGTTTACAAATAAATAAAGTGTCGGTAAGATAGGAATCCGGTCACGTAACCCACTTGTCACATGGCCTTAATGTAATAAGTTTTAGAAAAAAATGTGTTAATAACAATAATTATTAATTTTCACAAAAGTAAATTTTCATCATTCTTTTAGGGCTTAAAATATGATGTACTCTTTCCCATTTTTATCGTTTTTCCACTTAAATGCAAACTGAATTAATAGAACAGATTATTAAGAAAATTCAACTATTTTTGGTTGAAACTTCATTCTTTTCGGTTAACCCTTTGAGGGGCATATTTTTCTGATGGATAAATTTTGGAAGTAATAACTGATTTTAAGGTTTTTGGGGTCGCTAATTACGATTCCGGAGTCAGATTTCGGAAATTCAAAATGGCGGAACCAATATGGCGGCTATTTAGAGCAAAATTCGTGGTTTTTTGTTCAATCGGCGGGAAACCAAATGTATGGGAGTTTTTGAGGTCGCTGATTACGATTCTGATATCAAAGACACAAAATTCAAGATGGCAGATACAATATGGCGGCTATTTTCAGTCTTTATGGTGTTTTTGCCGATTGAACAAAAAAACCACAAATTTGACTCAAAATAGCCGCCATATTGGTTCAGCCATTTTGAATTTCAAAAATCTGACTCTAGATTCGGAAACTACGACTCAAAAAACATAGAATCCCACCATGACTTGAGCATGTTATGGGGCTTGTTTTCCTACAACCAAATTTATCCGTAAAAAGGGGCTTTTTTTAAGAGTAATTTGTTTATAATTATGAACATAATGAAGATATTGATTTCTCATCTATGAAGATATCAATATTTGAACCTCAACTACTCAAACATCCAATAAATTACGAAAGAATACAAGGAAGAAGTAGGAAAATATCCAAATTATTGATGATAAACAGGTGGGACGTATATGTCCCACTGCCCCGCAAAGGGTTAAAAAGCCTACTATTAATTTTTTTGGTTAAAAATTTTATTATGTGGTTACAAATTTTATTCTGCTGTTAAAAATTCAGCAATTTTCTTCAAAAGCTATCCTTCTGGGCTGAAAATTCCATTGATTTGTTGAAAATTCATCTTTTGGCGGGAAAGTTTAAGAATTTGGAATAAAGTTCTTTGTTTGTTCAACGATTCATCTTCTTTGATAGAAATTTCATCTTTTTTGGTTAGAAATGCAAATTCTGGCTAAATATTAATCGCTTTCGGCGGAAAATTGAACAGTTTGATAGGAAATTTAACTATATTCAGTTGAAAGTTGAACTGCTTTCTTAAAAATATATTATTTTTGTTGAAGATTCATCATTGTAGTTTGGAATTAATTTCTTTGGTCCAAAATTTATCTAACATGTTGAAAACTCTTTTTTTTTATTGCTTGAAAAATGATCTTTTTTAGTTGAAAACGAGGTTGAAAACTCATGTATTTTTGTCAAAAATTTATCTTTTTGTTACAAAATTGAACCACTTGGTTGAAAACTGAACTATTTGGTTGCTAATTATTGATGCATTTTGTTGAAAATTCCTATTTTTGTTGTAGAAAATCAATTTTTTATTACAAATGCAACTGTGTGTTTGCAAATTAATATGTTTTAGTTCAGGATTAAAATATTTTGTTACACATTCGTATTTCTTAATTTAATCCAACTGTCCTTTTTAATTTAAAATAAACATATTTTCGGTTAAAATATGAACTATTATATTTTTCGTTAGAGATTCATGTTTTCAAGTTAAAAATTCAGCTCCTTGTTGAAAGTTGAACTGATTCATTAGGGATTCATTTTTTGAGTAGAAGATTCGTAGTTGCAGTTGCATTTTTTTTATTAAAAAATTAACAACTTTATTAAAAATGAAACTGAAAATTTAACTATTTTCTCTAAAATGGAACTGTTTGGTTGAAAATTGATTTTGTTGTTAAAAACTCATATTTTCGAGTTAAAGTTTCAACTCTTCTGATAGGAATTCAATCTTTTTGGGTTGGAAATGCAACTGTTTGGTTGGAAATGAATAATATAATAATAAGAATGACGAGAAAAACTGTTGAAAATTGATGTATTTTGTTAAAATTTGGTATTTTTGGTAGAAAATCAATTGTTTGGTTAAAAATCCAACTGTTGGATTAGAAATTAATTTGCCTTTTGTTCACGATTCAACTATATTGTTTAAATTTGTATTTTTAAAATTAATTAAACTATTTTTGATTTAAAATAAAAATCTTTCATAGTTGAAATATCAACTATTATACATTCGATGTTGAAAATTCTTCTTTTTAAGTTCACAATTCAACTCCTTGGTTGAAAGTTGAACTGCCGTCTTCAAAATTCATGTTTTTAGTTAAGATTCATCATTGTGTTGAAAATTGATCTTATTGGTTAAAAAATTAACAACATTGTTGAAAATTCGTATTTTTTTTGGTGCAACTTAATTTTTTTGAATGAATATTCAACTAATTGGTTTAAAATGGAACTGTTTGGTTGAAAATAAATCTGTTTTGGTTACGGATTTAACTATTTTGTGGAAAATTCGTCTGATTTGGTTCAAATCAACCATTTTTTATTTAAAATAAAAATATTTTCTTGGAAGATATCAACTATAATATTTTTGATCAAGAATTCATATTTTTTGTTTGAAAATTCAACTACTTAGTTGAAAGTTGAACTAAAGGGGGTACGTAGTTCGAAAATTCAGAAAAAGAACTACGTAATTTATGCACGGCTTGTTAGTTTCCTTGAAAATTGAATCATTAAGAAAATACTTTTATAAAGTTTATTAGCACAAATAAGGTAAACGTCCCAGTAATCGTGACCTTAGTCCCAGTAATCGTGATGCCAATTTTCTTGCTTTTTATTTCATCTGAATGAATGTAATTTCTATTTGCCATTATAAAATGCTAAAAATAAGTGAGTTTTATCATTAAATGTTACTTTTAACACATTTTTGTAACAATATATTCAAACTATAACCAAGTTTCACAATTACTGGGTCCCTCACGATTACTGGGACATTTACCTTACTTGGAATAAAATAAATTATACTTTTTTCTATTTTAAAACTTTATTACTAATATTACATTTTATCTGCATAACTAAAAAATTGATATGATATGAAAAATACAGAATTTATATATTTGATTGTGCTTTTAAATTTCTTTGGATATTTCATACAAAGCATGAAAGTATACTTTAAATGAATTAATTTTGGTCTTTGATATTTTTCTTGAAAATATTATTCCTATTTCAAACAACGCGGCAAATTTGTAGTTGGCTACACTGCAGTAGTTCGTCGCTGCTTTCCGGCGACACCATCTTAATGGACTCTTTTCCGGTCGGGCAAAATGACGGGCTTCAGTGAAAAGGTAGGTGCGCCTCAGATTTTTATCGTTTTTAATATTTAGTAAGTATGCATCGCCAAATTATTTGTGTCATTGAATCTTCTTAACTTTCCCTCATTACATTGATATCATTCACGTGCGTTTTTGGAAAACTTTTTGACAAATTATTGTTCGCCGAGCAAAAGCTGTTAGATGCACGTGTTGGACGATATTTTTTCTGTTTTCCTCGCCCAGTTTGATCTTTTTCTTAACGCTTGTCACCAGAAGTTCATCGGAAAATAATCAATTATTTTTTTTTTACTTTTTGGTTTACTATTTAAGCAGTGAAATTGTTTTGACGTGTATCAACACGTGTACAAAATTTTGGGGTTAGTTTTACCTTCATGGAGGCGCTTTTTTCCTGAAGAAGTGAATATTTTTAAAGTTTCACCTTCTGTAACACAGTACTTCTCATTTTTTTCATATCAATGTGATTTTTTCTGATTTAATCATTCTTTAAGTTATGTTGACATTTGCAGTGATACACTTTAAAAAAAGTTAATTTTAAGGTGCTTATGATTGTTTCTCGTTCTCCGTGTTTCACATTTTATTCAATTCTTAGAAATCGGAAAGTCAACTGGTAGTTTTCAAACAAAAAAGAACGTGAACCTTTTTTTATTGTCAATTTACAGAAACCGAAAGCTTAAAGTTTGAGGTTAGAAGCAACACAAGTGCCTGAAAGTTTTATATTTAAACGATATCATAATGTAAAAGATAATTAACTAATTGCACTAATTAATCAGGTTTTAAAGCAGTATGTTTTAATAAAAAAATTCTTTTTTTATAGCCAATTCTCATAGATGGCCGTGGCCATCTCCTTGGGAGGCTGGCAGCCATCATCGCCAAAAAAACTCTTGAAGGAAACAAAATTATTGTTGTCCGAAGTGAACAGTTGAACATTTCTGGAAACTTCTTCAGGTAAATTAAATATTCCATATTAATACCGACACATCAAAGAGGCGTCGAAGGTGCAAGCATTCCTTGAAATAGTAAAGTTAAAAACTGATTGTTAATTAGTTCTATTTCCCTGAAAAGAGCACTCATGGTAATTTTTTATTGTCATTTTCTCTATTTTTCCATATTCAGAGTGTCTACTCACCTGGAATTGTCAGGGAATTTTTTCTTGAATCTATTTGATTATGGATTGAAAATTAACTTTTTTGTTGAAAATAAATATTTTCAGATCGAAAATCGAACTGTTCTTTATAAAATTCGTGTTTTTGGGTTGAAAAGTTAACAATTTAGTTGATAAGTCATCTTCTTAGTTTAAAAATGCAATAATTTGGTTGAAAATTCAATTATTTTAGTAGAAATCAACTATTTGGTTGAAAATTAACTTTTTTTTGCTTCTTAAAAACTCTTTACGGGTTGAAAAATCAATTGTTTTATAGACAATTCGTATTTTTATTTTAGCTTGAAAATTCAACAATTTGCTTGACATTTTTTTTCTTTCACGTGCCTCAAAAATCTTTCTTCGAAAATTAAACTTTTTTGTTGAATTCGTCTTTGGTTTGAAAATTCATCTTTTTTTTTTTGTAGAAATTTGAGCTTTTTTTTTGTGTTTAAAATGCAACTAATCTGTTTTGATTGAGGATTCAACATTTTAGATCAAAAATGATCTATTTGATTAAAAATTTAACGATTTTGATGGAAATTCAGTTTTTTAAATTAATTTTTTGAACTGAAAATTTAACTGTTCTATTTTTGGTTGAAAATTTAATTGTTTGGTTGAAAACGTATTTTTTTTTTTGCTTAAAAATCAACCGTTCGGTTGAAATTTTCTCTCTCTTGATCGAGAGGTACTCTTTTGTTACAAATTAATTTTTCGTTTTAAGATTCATAATTTTCATTGAAAATTTCTCTCTGGTTAAAAATTTGACCATTCCCGTTGTAACTATTTTTTTTAAATTGTCTTTTTTGCTTTGTTAAAAATTATTTTTTTTTTGCTGGAAATTTAATTATTCAATTTTTGATTGAAAAGCTATCTTTGTTAATTGAAAATTCATGTATTTTGCTTTAAATTCAACTGCTAGTTAAAAATTCATCACTCTTTGATTTTTTGCTGATAATTTTTTAACCTTTAACTATTCCAACTGTTGTTGGAAATTGATATTTTTTAGTTTAAAATTCAACTATTTGGCTGCAAATTGATGTAATTTGTTGAAAAATTGCCCTTTTTGGCAGAAAATTTATCTTGTCTGAAAATTCACCGTTTTTGTTGAAAATTTAACTATTCCAGTTAAAAATTCATGACATTGGTTGATAATTTAACTATTTTGTTACAAATTAATTTTTGTTCGTTAAAAAATCATTTTTTCCAACAGCAAATTTGACTGTTTAATTTTTGTTTGAAAATTGATATTTTTAAGTTGAAAATTAAATTATTTGGTTGGAACTACCAATTTTGTGAAAAATCGTATTTTCTGTACAAAATTCAAATATTTGGTTAAAAATGTATTTAGATTGTTGAAAATTTAATATTTTTACTTGAAAAGTAAGCAATTTGAAGCGTTTCAAATAGAATTTTATACAATATCTACATTAATTTTACTTGAATATGCACTGAATTCAAAGTATAGGAAGACAAAATAAAAATTTGTTTTAATTATGATCCAAATTCGTTTCAGGGACAAATTCAAGAAATTATGAAATCTTTTTTAGTATTATATTTCAGACATTATTAAAATTAAACATATTAGTTACTTTCTCAAATGAAAAGAACAATTCTTTAATTTTACATATTAATAGTGTACTATTTTTACACATTTAGATATTCACAAAGACTGGAAAAAACATTGATGATAAACTCGCGAAATTTTATACCATTCTTAGAGTCGATTGCATTAAAAAATGTCAATTACTTTAAAGGCTTCCTACTATGAAAAATTATACCAGGAAAAATTTTGAGATATTTAGAAAAGCTTTAGGAAATTTTTTGCAGGGTTTATGTAGACTCTCTGATATTATTGCACATAATTTCAAAACTAAGTTGGCGTGAGAGGATTCCAGACAATAAATCGTGAATTTCTGAAAGCTGATATGGCGCCTCTTTTGATGTGATATTATAAATCAGAAGAAATATAATTTAATATGATTATCAACAATCTTACCTACATTATTTGATGTGCTGTGAAACTACTATACAATATGATTCTATATTATATGCTATATGATTTTGCCAAAAATGTAGGGGATCTATTAAATAATTTTGATCTCCTTTTCAGGAATAAGCTGAAGTTTATGTCTTTCCTCCGCAAAAGATGTAACGTCAATCCTGCTCGTGGACCATTCCACTTCCGTGCCCCTAGCAAAATTCTATGGAAAACAGTCCGTGGTACGTAAAAATAGTTGTAAATTTATATAGAGTAAGCAACTAATCAATCTGTTACATTTCATTAAATACATAAAGAACTATATTCAATAAGTTCATACACTTAACAGATTGTACTTGCTTAATTCTAACATTCATTTTAATTTTCCTGATCTTAACAAATCAATGATTACAATAATCTTACCTACATTATTTGAGAGTAATGTGAAAAAAATCCTACTAGGAATGAGATTTGTTTCAAGTTATAATTCTTTATCATAAAGCTACCTTTTGAAAAACATTAATAAGATAAATATTTCTTGCTAACAGGAATGATCCCTCACAAAACGCAACGAGGAAAGGATGCTTTGAGGAGACTAAAGGTCTACGAAGGTTGTCCACCGCCCTATGACCGCAGGAAACGCCTTGTTGTCCCTGGTGCAATGCGAGTGATGTGCTTGAAACCAGGAAGGAAGGTAATAAATTTATTCAAATAACTGTCCGTCGATATCTCTTGGAATACCAGTTCCGTGACATCAATAATTAAAAAATTTAAGACATTATGTTCAAACTGAATCAAGATTCACATTTTCCTTCAACGTCCAGCACTAACATTTAACAACAACATTTTTGGTGAAAATTGGTGATTTCCAATTAAATTGATCAATTCCTGAATCTAATTCCTTTTACTCAATGATGGTAATGGTAATTTGCGACTGAGCAGAAGCGAAAGGCTTCTGTACTGTTGACAATCTTGGCTGAGAAATTATTCACAACTATAGAATGAATGATACTCATATTTGGATGGTTACTACAATTCCTTATTATTTTTGCAGTACTGCCACGTTGGAAGACTATCCCACGAAGTCGGATGGAAATACAAGGCAGTTGTGCGTACTCTGGAGAACAAGAGGCGTGTCAAGTCTATCCTCGAAGTTAAAAAGAGAGACAAACTCAAGGTAATTTGCAAATCTTGTAACTTAAAATTAAATTGACCAATTTCTGAATTTAGTTTCTTTTCCTCAATGATGGTAATGGTAATTTGCGACAGAGCAGAAGCAAAAGGCTTCTGTCGTGTTGACAATTTTAGCTGAGAAATTATTCACAAATAAAAGATGAATAATCCTCACTTTTGGATGGTTACTAAAAATCTTTATTTTATTTCAGAAACTTACGAAGGAAGCTGGAGAGAAAATCGCACCACAGGCTGCACCTTACACTAAGATTATCAACGAGTTTGGATATAATTAAAACATTTACTACGAGGATAATAAAGCCTTTTAAACAAATTACTCCTTTCTTTATACCAGTAAGTTCCACTTTCCTGTCTCCATTAAGTGTAATTTTTTAACCGGGTGGAAAATTCAGGGATTTTTCAATAAAATTGCAAAAGTCTGGAAATTTATGTAGGAAGCACTGTAACTGTCAAAAATAGTACATTTAAATTCAAATTGTTTTATTCCATTTGTAAAAGAATCTATACTAAAAATGTTACAAGATTAGAATTCTGGTCTTTAAATATTGTAATGGTCAGCGAATTCCAGGCCTCAAAATCACGCCACTATGACAGACACTGCGAGCAAAGCAAATATTTGGAAAAAAAATGACATTCATGATACGATCTTCCCAAATTGTTCGATAATGCAACTATTTTTTAAGTTTGTCTTTAAAAATATTTTCAAACAAATTCGCCATTTTGGCTAAAATGATATTCGCTGTCTCAAAAAGAAGATTTCGAAGGATTATTACGGAATTTACCAATTTTCGAGAAATGTTACAATATTTGAGGGTTGCATAGAACTTTAAAAGAAATGAAAAGGCTCCGTGACATTAAGTATAAGTACATAATTTCAATATTTCTATTGTATTTTAAAAGATTCCAAGGAATTTGAGATTTCAACATTTCTAAGGGTCTTCAAAGAATTTCAGAAATTTTCAAAGGATTTTAAAAAGGTATCCAGCAGAATATGAATGATATTTTAAATACACATTTCAATGATTTCCGATGCATTTCTACAGAACATTAAGGAATAAATTAAATTTCAAAGATTTCACCATATATAAGGGATTCATTGGATTTCAAGAGATTGCCGAATTTTCCAGAAATTTTTAGAGGATCTCAACCAGGTGTTCTAAAGATCTGAAGGATTTCAAAGCTTTTGGGGTATTTTTAAATATTCGAAAGAATTGTAGGCAATTTTATGGGAGATGTCTGTTGTATATTATTGTATACCAGATTTCAAAAACAGTTACACCCTCGATATACATTTTTTTATTGACACTTTAGATTTTTCAAATGAGCCCAAGGCTTGGAATTTTGAAAATGAAGATTTGCAGCCACCCTGTTTAAAACTGGGTTTCTCGTTTGTGTTGAAAAAGTATAAGACCTTGGTTTATAATAATAAAAATATTTATTTTTAGAGTCATGCAAGGACGATATAAATTATATTAAAACATAAATAATTAGGTTTCTGGTTAATGTACTGTATAAACAACAGATCTGCCTTTGTCGCTTTCCTCTTCATCGTGTACTTCAATCTCTTCATCCTCAGATGCATCCGAGGAATCAGAATCTTTAGCTTCACTTGTAGAGCGATAACTTCCTACATTAGTAGGTAAAGTTCCCAAACTGTAAGCACCGAGTTGTTCCATGAGGCGTTGAGCTGCATGTTTTGCTTGGATTTGCTGAAAATGATTTTGATTTTATGAAAAAAAAATAATATAACTCAAATTTAAACACCAACATCTTTATCACAATTTACCTGCAATTTTTCAGCTTGTTCCTTTTGCAATCTCAGAGATTCGTTTAAACTCAGAACCTGCACAGCTCCATGAACAATAAGAGGAGGCGTTGCTGCTGTTATTTCCCAATGCTTGTCTTTCTTTCGCACCTTTTCTTTCATAGGATCATGTACATTGGACTTGGTCGTTTTGTAAGGCATATATTTTTCTCTTCGCGTCTCTTTTTCCGAGTTCTCAACCAGATTTACAATGTATTTTACATGTTCTATATCCGTAGGTTCACTGGAATTGAAAGATTCTATTTCTTCCAAATCTTCAGGCTTTATAAGCTTCTCCTCAGGCGGAAGGATAGTCACTTTCTTTTTGTGTACACCACTTCCTGTCGGCTGTTAATTAAAAATAATATTTTTCATTTATTAATTTAATAATACAATTTAAGTACCGCTAATTTATTATTTAGAAATTTACCGACCTGGGCGATAATTTTAAGCGGATCTTCATCATCATCGCTGTCCAGTTCAACTATCTTCTCTCCAAGATCTTTTTCTGAATATTTGCCTGTCCATTCTAATTGATTCATTGCTGACTTACCATCTTGGGCTATGTTGAGTCTCGAAAGAAGACGAGCTGCTTCGTCAACTTCATTGCGACGTTCAATTTCCTTAACGATTTTTTCTCTGAAACTTCTTATCTTCTCTCCTTTATCAGGAAGTTTAGAAAGAAACACCCTACAAATTGAATAAAAATAGTAGGTATGTATCGTGAAATAAAATGTTAATAATTTGGCAGGGTTGCTACAAAAGTCAGATTTCAAAATTCCATGACACCCAGGTTTACTTTTGAAATCCATTCAATCAATGAAGTCAATTTTACTGATCGCAGACAACGATTTCTCGTACAATTATTAATTAATGTAAATGTAAAGGACTTTTCAAACAATTCAGGATTGCTACAAAATCCCAATTTGAAAATTCACTGCCTTTTCCTAACTGTTCTAAACTTTTCTTTTATGTATAAAAACAATCTTACACCTAGGAGATCAATAATGTTAATGCAAAAAAATGTCACTAAATTTATTTTAAACACTTTTAGTGACATGTCGAACAAAATTTTGTAAGGGGTCCTTCATAAATTATTACGTAAAATCTATGAATTTTCAATCAAATAGATAAATTTGTATCTACAATTATGACTCTTCAACCAAAAATATGAACTTTTAATCGAACAGTTGATATTTCCACCGAAAAATATTTTAATTTTTAATAAAAAAAAAACAGTTGAATTAAAGCAAAAAATAAGAATTTTCAACAAATTAATTGTATCCTCAACCAAATAGGAATTTTCAACAAAAGAGTTGAGTTTTCAACCAAGAAGGATTTTTAAGTCAACAGGAAAAAAAATCTAATCCAAAATGTTGAATTTTTAAGCCAAAAAGGAATGGTTTTTCAACAAAATATTTCAATTTTCAACAAAAAAATTAATATTCTCACAAAAAAATCATCGCAGTAGTTCAATTTTCAGTTCAAGAAATGAATTTTGTACTAAAATGATAAATCTCCAACAAAAAATTGAATTTTTAACCAAATCGTTGTATTTACAACCCAAAAGATGAAAAAAGATCAATTATCAACAAAAATAGAATAGTTAAAAATAGTTTTCAGTTAAAACAAAAGAATTTTCAACGTAAATGATAAATCATCAAACCAAGAAATTAAGTTTTACGAAAATAGTCCCATTTTCAACTAAGTAGTTGAAATTTCAACCAAGTAGATGGAATTTCAACCAAAAATATGAATTCTTACCGGAAAATGTAATAGTTGATATTTAAATCGAAAAAGACTTTAATGTTAAACTAAAAACAGTTGAATTCAGCCAAAAAAGACGACTTTTCAACAAAATAATTGAATCCTAAAACAAAATCGACTAATTTTTAACCACGCAGTTGAACTTTTAAACAAAAAGATCAAATTTCTACCAAAGGAGATGAATTTTCAAACCAAAAAGACGATTTTTCAACAATAACAAAAATGACTTAACAATATTGTTGAGAAAAAAGTAATAAAATTAACATCAACTTCAGTTTATCGAAAATTATCTGACTGTCAGGTTTTAATTGCCCGATATCCCCTAAAACCAGTTTTAAATTCCCTGACCTGTACTTGTAGCAATCCTGCAATTATTGAAACCTACACAATTCTCATCCTTATTATCAAATTTTTTTAGAATTCTGGAATTACACTTCTATTTTTCTTGATAAAAAAAATCAATCCGTAAATTTAAACAAGACTTTGAAACAGGTGCGACTAAAAAAATTGTAGTCACTTTTTCAAAATTCCATGACTTCTTAAGGTCTTGCAGTAATCCTCTTTGATAGAGGCCAGTTATATTTAAGAAAATAATGTACGTACTTGTTTGAGAGTAATTTGTTTTGCCTTTGTAAGAGTTCATCTAAGTCGATTCTTCGTAGCTTTCCTAAATTCTCAAGGTAACCTTGATTTTCTTTTTTCGGCGGCGGAGGTATTTCACCAGGAATTCGGTTGATCGGCGGTGGTATTTCACCGGGAAGTCTATTTTTCACTTTGTCCACCATCGTACTTTAATTTGTTTTTATTCCCATTCGAAAAATACACAAATGTAAAAACAAAACATGTATTGTTGCATGTTGTATGAAAAAAGCTTACATTATCACGTCTGAATAATTAAACAGAAATACCAATTTTCTAATTCTTGATAAAATCTACGATGTATTGACCCTGGAAGTAAACTGAACTAATAAATCCAAAATTGACATATAACATCACAAACAATCTGTAAAATCCTTAATCTTAGCTGATCTCAGCAGACTGCAGCAGACGAGAGAATTTAGAGGTTATGATTTTGTTTTGCAGTTTTGCAGATATTTGGTTGGTTAAACTTGTCAATAAAACCAGTCTGACCACTACAGGAACCCGAAAAAATCTGTTTAAAAAGCCCTCAAACCAAATTTAATTCATATAATAAATGTAAATTATTCATGGACGCAAAATTTTTACAATCTGTTCTGTTTTTCATCCGAAAACTTTTTTAGATTTAAGAAAATCCGACAAAAATGTGACTGAATTATGAATTTGGATTAAGATTAACGTGAACATTGCAGAAATCACTCAATCGAAATCAAAATCGAGATGTGCCAACACGGAAGGATCAACTTCACTCTGAATGAAAATCCAACCTCAAAAAGTGTCTCCAAGATGGAGCTCTGAAGAGAAATCACGTTAGATTCGAAAAGATTGACTCTATTTATTTATTTACTCTTAGAAATAAAAATTGGCGGCTTGACATTTGCACCAAACGAAATAAGTTTTCTCTACCATTTAAAACGCACATATCTGCTGGCCTACTTCAGATTTTGATCATAACAATTTTCCTTCAAAGTGGCAGAAGTGACGTAGATTTGTAATGATCGAAAGCAGCAAGCTTTTGGAACATTTGACAGAAATCGGAAATGAATTGCAATGGGACACCACCCACTAGTGATAAAGTCCAAACAAGCACCTCCATGGACAACAAATCAATTATTACATGTAAGTTCGCCCTCCAGAAAATTGTTTTCACTTAACCTGTCTAGATTCTTTGGCTCGTCATTGACGTTGTTATTGACGCCCCCAAGATGCTTTCAATCAACATATTTCTTGTTTTTTTATTTAATCAATACTGTCATTTATGCACCTTGAACTTTAACATGGGCCATGCTTTGAATGGAGATGATTATTTGGTAGCCGATAAATAATAAATATATTAATTTGTTCATTTCATGTCATTTAAAAAAATGTTTAACACTTGATGACTTTATACTGTATGCATAACTTCGAATTTTTGTGTACACAGATTGTATGTGATTTTAAATGATTGACATGGAATTCAAATAATTTTAATTGAATGAAATTGAACCAAATTGAATGGCAAGCGATTCAAAGTTCCAGTTTTTAATTATTTTTCAATGTATACTATTCAAAAGTGCACAATTTAAATTTGAATGGATAACATTATCCTATCTAGAAAAATAGGTGGAACGAAATTATCGAAAATTTCGCACCCATTGTTGTTCACTACCTGATTGGTTAGATACTGCGTGAATATGACTTTGAGTGACTCTTTCCAGTTTGTTCTTTCGAATTTTCTCGAATTTTGTAAATCGCAATTTGCAACTAATGGTTTTTGATTCTACAAATTTATTTCTAAAAGAGAAAATTCAAATTGTTGATAATTCTTTAATGGTAAAGACAACAATTCTGTTCTTATCTTTTTAACCAAATGTTTTTAAAATGACAAAAGGATTCTATTTATAACTCCTTGGCTATATTACGAATTTTCTACACCATCAATTTAGTTAATCGAAATGTCCAAATAAGTAATTCTATGTGATGATGGAATACATTTCCGAATGTTTCTAAACGTTATTGATAAAAGAGATAATTTTAATTATAAATGTTTTTAATATTGGGGAACTAGTCTGTTCTCAACATTTTGCAACCCGACTATAATTTGTTAACTTTTTTTCGCAAATTCAAAGAGATGAGAAGAGTGAAATTATGGAAAAAACTTAAAATATCTTAGTTTACGAAACGCATAGAATGTAGTTAACGATAGAAAAGGTCGGTACCGGTAACCAAAAAATTACCGGTACCGACATAAAATTTTGAAGCTTTTAAAGGAATTTGAAGGCTTAAGTTAAATTTTTTTTTTGATCAATTAATTGGAAGAAAATATTTTAAAATATTTCAAAGGATTTCAAATTATTTCCAAAAATTTCTGAGAAGTATGGAAGATTTCAAAGTAACATTTTACAATTTTTCAAGAATAAAAAATTATAGGAAAGATTCGAATAAGTGAAAGAAATATTTAGAATTTTTGAAAAAATACAGAAATAGTTTTATTTAAAACAAAATGTAAATTTTTTAAGGTTACGAACAAAAAACTTCGCAGCTTTTTAAGATTTTTTAAGGTAAGGCAACATTTATTTTAAGAGAATTATTTTAATTTAATTAATTATTTAATAATTAATTTAAAGATATTGAAAAGATTTCAAAACGTTGCAAAAGATTTCCAAAATTATCAAAAAAGTGTCTGGAATATTTGAAGGCAATTTTTTTTATTTTGCAGACATTTTTTAAAGTACTAGGAAAAATTCTTATAATTTAACAAAATATTTAAAAATTTGGATTAAAAAACAATATTAAATACTTCAAAAAACTGTTTAAAAAATGTAGATTTTTGAAGATTTCGAAATGAAAGTTTGAAGTTTTCAAAAGATTTTGAAAGGTTCGAAGATAATAACAAACTTTTTAAATAATTTCTTTAAATATTTAAAGTGATTCTTCATTTTTGAATTTAATTTTTGGAGAATATTTTAAAAAATTACAAAAAATTTAAAAGATTTCCGAAATTGTCAAAAAGGAATGCGGAAGATTGTTCCAAATTTTAGAAATAATTAGAATCAGTTAAAAAGTATTTTGGAATCCTGAAGAGATTCCCAAACATTTATAATATATTCATACATTGGTTCCAAATGTCAAAAAGTCTAAAATATCTTTTATAAACTACCGAAAATGTTCCTATAATTTGTAAAAATTCTGTAACATAAGAAATTAAATTTATTAGAAATTATCTAGATGCTTTTTCGACATATCTGTAATCTTCATCAGTCATTTTTAACTTTATCGAGAAATTTAGGAAAATTATATTATGTGGACTGAAAAATCTTTCTTGGTTGCAGATTCATCAATGTTGTTGAAAATTCGTCTTATCAGTTTAAAGATTCATCTCTTTTGGTAGAAATTTCATATTTTTTCAATTAAAAATGCAAATGTTTGGTTTAAAATTAAAATCTTTTTGGATTAAAATATCAACTATTATATTTTCTTTTGAGAACTCATCGTTTTTGGTTGAACATACAATTACTTGATTAAAAGCTGAACTGCTTTGTTAAAAAGTTTTTTTTTTAAGATTCATCATTTTAGTAAAAAAATGTGTCTTTTTTCGGTAGAAAATTAATCTTCTTCATAGAAAATTCATGTATTTGGTTGAAAAATAACTTTTTGTGGAAAATTTATATTTTCGGGTTAAAAACTTAAATTTTTCTGTAGAAAATTGGTCTCTTTTGGAAAATATTGAAAATATTGTTTTTTTGGTTTAAAATACAACTGTTTCAAAATTAATTCTTTTTTTTTTGTTGAGGATTCATCTATTTTGTAGAAAATTTGCCTTTTTTGGATCGAAATATAAATTATAACATTTTTCTTTGAGAATTAATCTTTTCTGTTTGAAAATTCAACTATTCAGTTGAAGATTAGCGTTTTTGTTAAAATTTTAATTAGACATATCTGAATTTTTCAAGAACCGTTTTGAATTTTTTCCCCTCAAATCGAGAAACTATACGCACGCGTAGCGCGAGATTGATGATGCTAGTTTATTTATCTAAAAAAAGTGGTGTCATGCAATGTCTCGAAAATCTCGCACTCATTGTTATTGAAAACCTGATTGGCTTTTGAATGCCTTGAAATTGTTCTATTTATTACATTTGAAATTTAAAAATGAATCCACTACTAACTTTCAATTTTTTTACAACTGTTATTTTAATTTTTGATCTTTAAATCGTCATGGTGGCGATATATGTCATTGTTCTTATAAGTGCAGATTTCAAATTATCTCATTTGATGAAAGAATAAAACTTAATTTCAATAAGTGAAAAAATTATTCTTTGCCGTTAATTCTTTGAAACCGAGGCATTGATCTTCCAAATTCAGAGTTCACACCAAATATTATAATTTTAAAGATATCTACATATTTTACATAATTTCAAAAGATTTGAGAAGATATATTTAGTTTTTCAACAGTTCCACAAAATTTCAATGTTTCCGAAGTAGTTAGAAATGTTTCAAGGGATTTGTAATAATTTCAAGGTATATCAACATATTTTGAGGAATTTCAAAGAATTTGAAGGGACTTTAGGCCAATTGAGGCCATTTTAAGAGATTACACAGAATGTTATGGGAATTCAAGGGATTTACAAAGATTTCAAGCGTTTCAAATCATTTCTAGAGAATTCATAGAATATTGATGACCTTTACCCGATTTAAGAAGATTTCAAGGGACTTTCATGGGTTTAAAGCGTTCTTAATGGGTTTCAAAATATTTTAGGACATATCAAAAAACTTAAAAAATTTGCAATGTATTTCAAAGAATTTTTAGGAATCGCAAAGTATTTTAAATGATTCCAAGGATTTTCAAAGTATTTCAAAATATTTCAAGAGTTTTCACAGCACTTCCAAAAGCATCTCACAGATGTTTTAAGGCTTTAAAATGATTCAAGAATATTTCAAGAGATTTACAAGATTTTTTTTTAGATTTTATGGCTAATGAAAGAATTTGTGTGGGTTTCAACTACTTTTTGGAAGAATGCAATGGATTCAGAGAGATTTTGACGATTTTTTAAAAGTTTCCAATGGGTTGCAATATATTTCACAGGATAGTAGAAAATGTCGAAAGGTTTCAAATTATTTCAAAGTATTTGAAAGGATTTCAAGAGATTTCTAGATACCCAAAGTAATTTAAAAGATTTTAGGGATTATCGAAGTGTTTCAAAATATTTCAGGGCTTTTCACAATATTCTAAGTTATTTCTGAAGATCTCGATAGGTTTCGCAGGATTTCAAGTAATATAAAAAGTTATGAGGCATTTCAAATGATTTCAAGCAGATGAAATTTCGGGCTTTCAGAAATGTTCAGTTGATTATGATCGATTAAACAAAAATTTAAGATTTACAAAGTATTTTAAATTATTTTTGAGGCTTTATTGGGGTATCAGAAAAATAGAATTTTATGATATTTTAGAAGATTTCAAGCCATTTTGAAAAATCTTGAAATGTTTAAAAGTTTTAAAAAGATTTCAAGAGTTCTTAAATCTTCATTCAATATTAAGGCACAAGTATTTTAAGATAAATATTTATTCGTATAGTTTGTATAGGGTTTGTGGCCAGTGAACCGTTATTAGCCATTTTCTGATATTTTGACGTAGTTTAAATATTAGATATTATAAGTAAAGTGCTGAATTAAAAATACGTGTTTTTGAATAATTCAATAATCGCGTGTTTGTTTGCTACTACAATAAAAACGTTTGCTGAAACAGGTGCTGGAGATGAGGAATTATTTGCCACATTGGAGAACAATTTGGTCAAAGCTGTATCGGCTGATGCGGTTGAATGGCGTAGATCTTATAGCCAGTTACCAATTAAAAAAGTTAAACTTAGTCCCT
The DNA here is from genome assembly GCA_932178445.1 of Andricus quercusramuli. Classification (NCBI taxonomy): domain Eukaryota; kingdom Metazoa; phylum Arthropoda; class Insecta; order Hymenoptera; family Cynipidae; genus Andricus; species Andricus quercusramuli. The sequence continues at coordinate 145,068 of CAKNXH010058841.1, forward strand.
CATTTATCACCTTTTCTAGAGATGTTCTACCTACTGAGAAAAATTGGCATCTCGTGAAACAGCCAATATTTCACATATATTGGACCGAATGTTCCGTAAGAATTCCCGCCGTATTCAAAAATTCACACTATCCGTTTCGAATTTTCCAGCATTTAATCTTGCATTCTTAATGTTTTTCAGGATATTGATCTTTATAAATCTTCCGTCAAAGACGATATAGACAAATGGTTGAAAACCTTAGCACATTTTCAAATCCAAGACTGGATGATAGTACTCGTAGAAACTTATGATATCAAGAAGAGTAATAAATTGCTCCCAAGGACCACAGTTTTAGACAAAATTCGAAATGACTTTGGATCGAAGCATGGAGACAGGTGTCTTTCTGTCATAAATCCAATCAAGTCTGAATCTCGCTCAGTTGATTCATGGCGAGGTCTTATTTCACGAGTGCGGCATTTAACACTAACTGCTTACGACAAGACGCTTTTAAGATTCAGAGAAATCATAAAAGAACACCGGGAAAAACGAAATCAGCAAGGCTGGAATTTTTGCCATTACTTTCTTCTACAGGTGAGAATGATATAGAAAAATTCAGATATTTTAGGCTTCAAAGTTCCATACTATCTTACTTTTTTGCTATTTTACTAGCGATTATCTAACAGAAGATAGTTATAAACAATAATAAATTGTGTGCATAATAATAAATGGTGTAAATAATTTCTCTAATAAAATAGATGATAGTTATAAAGAAAAATAATTCGTTTAAACAATTATTTTCGGTAAATCAAATTAATTATCGCCTCACTCTAGGTGAAAAGTAGAGAAAAAGTTGAAAAATTCAGAAAAAAACGCAACTCGCATATCTGAATAGAAAGTAGTTTTTTTATGTATTAGAAACAACTTGTATTTAAAAAACTGCGAAAAAAACATAATTCAATCAATTTTTATATCGATATATAGGTCTATCTAGCACTAGGAACTTTTCATGAATAAATACAATACAATAATTAACGCCAAAAACTCGCAAACTCGAATTTATGGGGTTTCTTGGCACCCTATAAAACATAATTATATGGATGATCTTCAAAAAGTAATTATTCAGTTGTATTCTATAGCTAATTGTGAAGAAAAATCTTGAGTTTTAACTCTCTTTACCTAATTTTGACTATTCTAAATAAAGTGTACAAAAGCGTATTTTTTTCTCATGGGAAATATGTGTTAAACTTAATCGGTCTCGTAAAAAGCGTTTATTTTTCTTGTAGATTCGAACAAATTTGGAGGAGATATGCATGGAAATAAAAAAATAATTGCCAATGCATTTTTTGGTCATTCTAATAAACACATTAGGGTGGGTCGAAAAAACAAAATTATGAAAATTGAAATTGTTACTGGCGTGGCTTGATGAACGCCTTTAACTTGCGCGTTAGGAGAATGTGGTTTAAAAAATCTTATTCTCATCATTTTTTTATTTTCGTGTTTCAATTTTTTAAATAGATTTTAGAGGTATTAAAAGTTTTGTACTTTAATTATAATTCGTCTAATTGAACGTTCCTCAATTAAAAAATGTCTAATACAATGTTCTAAATAATTGAAGATAAATTGATCAAATTTGGAGGGGTCCATTAAACATAAGTCATTGGCTAGAGAACTTTAATTAAAAAGCTGTAACATTTGGAGAGATGTTCTAATATCTCAGAAAAATATTTAAAAAATTTAGATGCTCGAAAATATAAAAACCATGGAAATAAGAATTTTTGAAGCACATTTTGCTAACGCACAAGTTGAAGGAGTTCATCAATTCACACCAAATTAATCATACATCTTTAGGGTTAAAAAAATGATCACTCAAAAAATTCCAATGTTCCCTGATATTTTTTTTTCTTAATCACCGACAAACATTACTGTATCAGTCTGCACAATTTTCATCTTTTGCAATTTTCTATAAAATCAAACAGATAATATGTATTGAGTACCCGGGAAATGAGTAATTTTCAAATATTGATTATCGAGTTATTATGGTTTTATTATTGTGTTATGGTGAATTTGTTGTCAAAAAATGTTATTTTGTTTATTTTTCATATTGTTGGTCATATATTGAGATTATTGTGGTTTTTAAATAATCAGAAATGACAGAGAAAAGCAAGACGAATGCATATACCTAGATTCAAAATCACTTATCTTGATTAATTTAAGAAATAATTTCCATTGAAGTTTTAACGCCCTTTGGAGAGCACTAAATATACTCCCATTTGTCTCAAATTTATACAGTAACCTTTTTTCATCATTTATAAATAATATAGCAAGGTGAATCGTAATTTTGTTAATGTTGAAGTTTATTGAACCCTTATGTTATATGCATCACATATTCGAGTGCATAAAGTTAAGGCGAAAAACTGTTTTCATTGAAGATATTATTTAATACCTAATTCAATATTTCTATATTGCCAGCGTTCCTATTTTGTATCACAAATTTTTTGAATAAAAGCTTTAAGCTTTTTTGATACTTTTTTAGTTCCATAGAGCACTTCGAAGCCTGGTCTTTGAATGATTAAAAATTTAATTTAACTTGCATGGTTTGTTTGCAGGAAGAACTTGCATTTGTATTAGAAGTGTTAGGTTTATATGACGAGGCTTTAGTCCAATATGATGAACTGGACGCTCTTTTTACACAGTTCGTTCTCAACTCAAACGTAGGAGGTAAATTTTATTTACAGTTGTTTTAATGAATGACCCAAAATATATATTATTTTGCATCTTTTGTTCACGAAATAATTATATTTTTTAGATACGGCGGCTTGGCTAAGCACGTTTCAAACTCCTTTGAACAACTGGTCAGGTGTGAATTTTAATAACACCGTGGATCATCAACTGAGACGATTGTTGGCTGAATGTAAAGCTACTTTGCTAGACCTTCGGAGCTATTTATTTAGCAGACAAGCAGCGATGTTGATTTTGCTTAACATGCCCTGGGAGGTGAGAAAAATATTTAAATACATTCACATACAGTACCTTCCAGGAGTATGATGGCACCTACATACAAAAACTAGCGATTAAAAAAACATGCACTCACTTCGCGCTGGATAATCTCCAGAACAAAATCAGATAGAATAATTTCTCGAAAAGCGTTGGAAAATTCATTAAAATCCACGTCAAATGAAGCTTGATATCTCCTCTTTGAAGTGAGTCAGAGAAACTGCAAAAAAGTTTACTGGTTCTCGAATTATCATAAAAAATGTAAAGGCGTACGCAAGACGAAAATCGCTGGAGCACCGCTCCATCGAAAAAGTTTCATGTTACGCTCGCCTCTGTATTTTTTATGATAATTTGAAAGCCGATAAACAATTAATAAGTTTCTTGGTCTTATTTTAAAGAGAAGGTTTTTGGGGTTCGTTTTGTGTGACTTTCCAATTGTTACTATCATTTTTCTAGATTTTCCCAGGAGTTGAAGTTGAGTCATGAAAGTGGACAAAAATCATAAATTATACCGGTATTTCTAACCCACTAATTCAGTCTATATCCATCAAAAATTTTTCAAATGAGACTCATTTGACATGGATTTTAATTACCTTTCCAACGCTTTTTTTGAAATTATTTTATCTGATTTTGTTCTGGAGATATACTGGTCGAAATGAGTGCATGTTTTTAATTGTTGCATACGGGTGAAAATAAAAAAGTTGAAATTATTAAATTTTGAATTGAATAGAGGAAACGTATTTCAAATCAATATATGATAACAAAAATAAAATATTACTTTAAATATAACGCCAAACGTGATGAATCCATTTTTTGAGAAAATTGAGATGAGGTAATGTTCCAGTAATCGTAACGTTAAGAGATTTCGTTGACTTAAAATGTTCAGAAAATTATGTTTTTGATATAAATTTTATGGTGGCAATACTTATTTGGGACATTTATACCTAAATCGCACGATTACTGGGTCATCTACCTTAATGGGTGTTTCTGTATGTTTGGAATATCGTAAATTCGATTATCAAACTTGAATTGTCGAAAAAAATTATCTTTTTGCTCTTAAGGTGTATCCATAGGAAAATTAAATTTTATAACACAAAATTAATTTCCGATTACAGATTCATTACGCTAATAGATGAAAATTTAGTAAACATATAAAAAGTTCTAACAATTCATAATCATAAATACTTTTAAATATTTCTCTTGTAATATATAATTTTACAAAACTTAAAATTTTTATTTTTAAAAATGAAAATATAATAATTATGTATAAAATTATCTTATGATTTTATACCTATGTAAAGAAGAAAGTGTAAATTTATATAATTATAACATGAATAATCAGTGAAGTGTACCTTAGCTGAAGCAACAGTGAACAAATACAGTTTCATTTTGTTAATAACTTTCAAATAGTATTAAATTGAAAATATTTTTTTATTTAATTTATTTAACAGCCTAACAGATTATAATAGCTTATTTCAAATTGTATTTTGATACGGAGTAAAGTGAAAATTATCGGCACATAGGATATTGTTGGATAAAATACGCTCAATAAAAACCTTTAATTATGAAAAATATTTCCCCAAGCAGAAGAGTATAATATTATTGTCAACTTTTTGATTTTCACCCATGTATGAAAGACACATAATTTAATCTCTCTTATTAAAAAATAGATTGCCCAAAGATGTTTGTCTTTCATACACAACACACTTAGCGAGCTGCAAATATTGGAAGTTCAGAGACCGGAAGGATCCATCGAATGTTGGGCTTTTCTTTGTGCTTTGGAGGTTCTCCATGCTTGCCAGTTGTCAATGTCGCATATTGACAACAGTCAACAATTAGATAGGTGTTCCGTCCACACGGCGAGCTTATGGGCTGTAGCTAAGGATAAGGTATATTTTAGCTTTAGTAATTATTTTATAAATATATTTTTTCGAGGTGTTGTTCCTTTTGCCCGGTTCAGCCCGAATTTTCAGGCTGTAGCTACGGGTACCGACATTTCGGTACAAATTATCGGGGTTTTCGGCAAAAATAGAGCTGGAAAAGGGGCTATTTGTATCGAAACTATTTGAATAAATATTATTGATATCCTGAGTGTAAGGTTGTTTTTAGGGTGACGGACAACTTTGCACGTAGCAACTTTGCACGTGCCCAACTGTGCACGTCGATGGCCGGGCGGACAACTGTGCACGTCCATCTGTGCACGTCCAAGACCACAGGAGCCCATCTGTGCACGTCGAAATTTCGACGTGTACAGTTGTCATTTGGACAACTGTGCACGTGCACAG